>NW_019091371.1:0-23599 GCF_001949145.1 Acanthaster planci | reverse complement strand
TAAGCACAACGTGTTAGAAATATGAAATGTCCAATTTCCATTCTTTGTAAGCACAATGTGTTAGAAAAATGAAATTTCCAATTTCCATTCCTTTATAAGCACAATGTGTTAGAAAAATGAAATTTCCAATTTCCATTCCTTTATAAGCACAATGTGTTAGAAAAATGAAATTTCCAATTTCCATTCCTTTATAAGCACAATGTGTTAGAAATATGAAATGTCCAATTTCCATTCCTGCATAAGCACAACGTGTTAGAAAACTGAAATTTCCAATTTCCATTCCTGCACACTGTTTCCAGTAACCATGCCAGCAGATTACTCAACAATCCGTCTTTTCAAAGATGACTTGGTTTCGGTCTCTGAACAAATCTCAAGACATCCATTACTCCGACATTTGAATTCAGATCTCAAAAGTGATGTACTCAATACGTCATCTCTGTCTCAACAAAATACTGGAAAATGGTCTTAGAGAGTGGTCAGAGGCTGTATAAACTTCTCTCCACTTGAAACTTCAGTCCATTTTCTGAATAAAACCATTTCATTCGCACTGGGTATGGAATATTATTTAATCGTCGTCTACTTTGGAACATAAATTTCACAAAGAAACTACCATTTACATGTATCGCTGTCTTATTAATAAGAAAATGACATTTGCAAATGCAAGTAAAACACAAATTTCCAGTAAAATATCAATAATTAAATTGATTCCTCTCTTGAGTGAGCTCTGTAGTGATGAATGTATTTGACAAAGCAAAACACTCTACCATTTATATGGGTGCCAAAGTCAATCTTGCAGACGTCGTCATACTGCAGAACAGTGGGATCACCAGCATTAGGAGTGTAGTGAGCTGCACAGTGGTTGATAGAGCAGCCTGTAGGGAAGGCTAAACCTGCTGCCAGACC
The DNA here is from genome assembly GCF_001949145.1 of Acanthaster planci. The sequence goes on along the minus strand of NW_019091371.1, from coordinate 22,696 downwards.
ATTCTCGTCAATCAGCTTCCTGGAGGCAGTCTCAAGTCTTTCACTAACGGGGGAAAAGACACAAGTCAGTTGTCAATATCCTGACTGAGAACAAACCACTTCTCTGACGTTGATCAGTGTAGCCTCTGTTTTGTCCCTGTCTGACAATTCTCAAACTCTTTGACTGGTCCATCCCGGCTTGCAGCACCCTCTCACCGGCGAAGAAGAGACAGGTTGGTGGGAATTGTTTCATCTGAGTACCTGGCACACGAGCAGAGACCATACGCTCTTGACAGAAACTGGTTGCATGTGCTCAGCACATCCCAAGCCAGATGTGCATGAGCATGTATCTGTATGTTAGTTCCCACTAAAGGACGAATGTTGCTATGTGAAAGCGCACCATCTCTTGTTCCCGCACGGAGTGGATTACTTAAAAAATATTGACACGCAAAGACCACCCATTCCGACACAACTTGGTCACCCGTGCTCATGCAACCATATAAATACCTGTGCATGTGAACTCCTAAATATTCTGACAACTGTCAAGCAGCCATGAGAGGGAACTTTGTCACCTTGCAATGACCTTCCTTTGAGCTGACAACACGAGTAGACATTTGCAGTTTTCTGGTCAATACATGCCACTCTATGTCAATTTAAAACATGTATCCCATATACAAAGGGAGATGGACTGACTGCTCCTGGTAACCCTATTGTCATTCTTAAGACTGAGTCTGAATCAACTGGCTGTGACAAGGAGTAATGTATATATTTATACAAAGTGTTTATAGCCACTAGCCAGTGGCTCCCATTGGCTTAAGTGATGGCTGAGTTTGGGCGGCTTGTTCCCGTATGTTCACAAACAGCTCGATTTGTTGTTCGTGGGTCAGCTGCTCAAACGGCAGGAACAAACAACCGGTTATCACCAGCAATATGTAACATGGCGGCATCCATGTACATTATTCGAGAGTTAAGGTTTGGATGGGCTGAATTCTTTTCTATATAAACAGGAACATTCATTTCTGTGTTTCGGAAAATAATTAATGTTAATTTTGCAAAATTTCCCATTGTCAACATGGTCTATGGCTTTGGAAGCCATCTCTCTACTTTTTGCAGCTGTTCAAAAATCAAAATCTCACGAGTTTTTCCGTGTGTTTCCGTGTGAGGAGGTGGTGTGTGATCCTGTTCCGAGGACAGTGTTCTTGAGTCGTGTTCCCGCCGTTTGAGCGCGAGAACAAGAAATTCGTGTCAACAACAGGCCGCCCGAACTCGACCAAAATTTCTAGCCACAGCCGCTACATTTGTACAAGGCCCTCCTCCAAGTAATTATGCAGTCAGGAACCCAGTGGTGATCTACTCAGCCTTTCTCCCATTCACTGGCACTGGGACACTTGTGCAAGCAACTTAGACTTTTTTGACGGAAAAACAAGGAAATTCCATTCTTTACAAGACTTTGTACAGAGTTTTTCAAATTTCAGTGGCATGAGTGTGAAGTGGAAACCAGTAAATCAGCTGATCCAAGGAAAAGTTGCCTGGTGCATGAAATCCACAGACAGTTAGCATAAGACAGATCAAATGCTTGACAACTAGTCTCTCTCTCCTGTGATAAACAGGGAAGAGTCTCCAACCCAAGAGAATGCATTACCATATGTCAATCATGGTCAGGCCTGGCTTGATGAAGCTCTGCACATATTTCCTGACTTGCCGGTGAGCTTCTGCGGCCTGGCGGAGCTCATTGTATACGTCGTTGTGTGCCTTGTTCAGTGCCTTCTTTTCCTCACTTGTCACACGCCAAGCGGCGGTCTGTCTGTAAATGTCGAAAGAAGGAGAAGTTTTATCAAATCAATCTGTACCGATGAACAGTTCTTGTAGTGTACTGCTGTTCAGTTCATCTCAGTCGACCCACAATTTAATGAAAAATCTCAGGTGCATGTTAATTTGTTAGAAAAATGCCAAAATTTGTCTGGCAAATATTTAACATGTCGTTACATAACCTCTAGAAATGATGACTTCACCTAGAGGTGATGTTTTAAGTGTAATAAACTGTTGTGATTTTGAATTTCTGGGCACAGTTTGTATCCAAGAAACAGAATAAACACAGCTTGGAATTTCTTTGGAACCTTAGCAAAATCTCCCAAATCCAACAAACATTAAACCTCGGAGCATTTTCTGCAACAAAACAAAAAGCCCATGCTAAAACAAGAGGCTGCATTTTAAGATACTCAATCATTCAAACCCTTGGTTGCTAAGATAGTCCTCTTTCATATAGATCCTCCAGAATTTATCAGGATGGTTTGGATTGTTTTGAAGTTAAGGCCCATCTACTTTTAATCCAAAGGTACATGTATGTTGGCCTGATTTTCCTGTTTTATAAGCAAAGATAATATGCCACTAGGTTTGATGGAGATGGATTTACATGTAGACTTGAGAAGTTTCCAACTGAAACTGCCCACAAAGTTAGGTGGACCAATAGAGCAAATCGTTCAATATCCAAGTACACTGTAGCCAGCTTCAACACTCGACCATTTCCTATCTCGAAAACCCAAACCTCGACAGTTCACTCACCCATTCCCTACAGGGTGTTCCATTATCTGGCCCTCGGGAAATGCCCCGTCTGGGAACAGCTCAGAGACTGGGATTGTTGGAGGGTCCGTCTGTTTCTTGCCAGCACACGGTATCGTTTGGCCTTCTCCTTCAACGCATAAAACTCCGCCTTTCTTCTTTCTTCGCCTCTTCTTCTTTTTGCTGTTCTCTGTGTCGCCCTCTCCTTCTCCTCCCTCCTCCTTCTCTTCACCTGCCGGAAAAGGTAAAGGACGAGGCTACTTTTCAATTCCACAGAGGTTGACACTCTGCCTAACACTCCACGATGCTCGGTGCAGAAACCCTGCCAAATGCATGAATGTGCATCATTTGTCCACGTTGCTTGCCAGCAGAGTGCAACAAGGTCCAACAGGTCAACAACTGAGAGGGAGACATGGTCTGGAAGTCTGCGATTACCAGCCACCACAGGATCCAACAGGACCATTGTGGGTTGGGACCAGCTCCCATCGTCCCAACATAGCCAGTATATTCGGATGCTGTTAATCAGTGATCACCCAGTTCAACAAGTTCCCCTCAGACACTTATATACACGTGGCCTTTAGCTGAGTCTGACAGGGCTATGGTAACCCATAATTAATTCTGCAGTACTCACTGTCTAGGTGTGGTGCCGCACAAAAACTCAAAGTTTCATTCCAAACCTTGCAACTCTACATGTATGTCTCTATGAAAAAGAAGTGTCCCAAATATTTTCGGAGCACAGAAAATATCCATGCTATGGAGTGAGATGAAACTGACTCTATGGTAAGAGATGTTGGGTTAACATTAGTGTTGAAGTTGAGACCTCTTAAGACCATCATAAGACCTTCAGTCTGAATTCAAGTCATAAGCTATTTAAATGAACTGCAAATAAAGCATTCTTTTGTCACTGTTCACCCTGTTACTCATGACTGATCTTGCAATGGTCTAGACTACTGTACAATGCTGGCTAACACTGTTGATGTACACGTGGGTAATTCCAGAAATTAGGGGTGGGTCTGTCCACACTAATGGATACATTTACAAATAACCAAAATCATCTCTTTCTTTATGTGTTGAAAGTCAGGAAATGAACTTTTAACAATTTTAGTGATATATGTATAATTGTGGAGATTAGTATGCACAGTTTAATAGGATTTGGTTATTCATTGTTAAAATAATCAGGATCTTGATAAAAATGTCCATCTTATATTAGGGGTTCTGGTGGGACATGCACATAACTGTGTCAGCTCATGTTTTTCAGGTAATCTAAAATACCGCTCTTATATAGAAAAGCAATTCATCTGTTAAAACAGGGGTGCTACAGGTATAACATTTGAGAAATGTGTCAAAATCTATGGCTTTTATTTCTTTAAGTTATCTTAAACCAGAATTTAAGGAGAGCTAATTAAGGAATAACGTACATGTACATCACAGTGTCTGTCCACAGAGTGACAAACATGAAACAGGCTGATTTTACCATTTCTTGAGCAGATAACCTGAACAAAATCATATCTCTTCCTGAGAAAAGTTTTTACAGTAATAGTTTACATCATATTTGTGGTTGTTTTTTTCTATCAGAAGACAACGCTAAGATTTGATTTTAGGAATTGCAAATGTCTGTCCACTATTTTGTAACATTTGTCACAACAATTTTTCCCTCCAAATGTAAAAATCTTAGAAGACTTATCTTATGGGTACATATACATTTATTACAAAACCAAATTGAATAACAAGCAGTTCATTAGAAAAAGTTGGTTCATTTTGCTGAAATGAAAATGAGAGGACTGTCTGTCCCCAGGTTATGATACATGTACGAGACAAACGTTACGTCTGTCCATGTGACAAATGTTACTCATTTAGAAAAACTTACAGTGTTCATTTTAGCTGAGGTTTAATAGTTTTTTTAACAAAACTGATTTTGAAAACTGAAAACAAAAAAGTCTGGTTTGTGAACAATTCTGTTTTCATGCTCTAATTCAAACATCAGAAAAATGTTTGTTCATGTGACATGCGTTATATCTGTCCATGCGACAAACGTGATGTCTGTCCATTGACAAACGTTACATATTTTTCTTGAAATAAATGTCAGTGTTATCTACATTGGAAATGTTTTTATGAGATCATGAAAGTTTCTAAAAGTAAGCTAAAAAGAGTATTTAATACATTGCAGGTAATTTTCAATTATGTTTTGAATTTAATTTTCACATTTAAGGGACAAAGTGTCTGTCCATGTGACAAATGTTATATCTTCAGAAATGAACTTCTTTAATTTCTTAAATACTGCTCAATTTGTCTTTGCCTTTCTGTGGCAACAATCAGAAACAGTGAAGACATAGGTAAGCAAAAATAATGGCAAAATTTTACAGTTGGGAAGTTTTATTGAATGTCACGCAAATGTAGCTGTTAATGTGGACAGACCCGGGTCCAAAAGTGTGACCTTTTTTTGTCCCTGTTACATCTGACCTTTGTTATTTGACATGGAAATATCACCGGAATTGATTTCAAACTACATGTACTGTATTACTGTCTGTTTGGCAGCTAGTTGGCATTAATTCAGCACTCTTGGAAATTAGAAAATGTGTTCTGAACTTACAAAATCATGTCAGACGTGACAGGGACACGAAAAAAAAATGGACCCCTAATTTCTGGAATTGCTCATGTACATGTACCAATCACAGCTCCCACATTACGATCCTCCAAGGTTTGTTTCTTGACGTCATCTGTCAGTTTCTCCACCTCTCCATTTGTGACTGGCCCATCCCCTTCTGCCTCTGCAGCAGATCCTCCTGTCAAAAGAAAAAGAAAAACCCAGAAATAACAAACTTGACAGATGAGTAGATCTGTATAGAATTCCTTGAACACTGCATTTCTGTAGAACTACATGACTTGTGTCCTTTATTCTCACCAATTCTAACATCTTTTTTTCATTCAGCTAAAGTTGTCAATCATTACAAATTTTACTCTGACCCACCATCAGCCCACCAATTATGGCCCCTAAAATGCTTCCACATTCTGGATTTCCCTTTTCCCTAACCGAGAGTGTTGATATTAAAGCTCTATATTTCTTCAGAATTCTCCCTGGATAGACATTACGTGTAAGTCATGATCTGGGTCAACACTTTCAAGTGTGCATAATTGGCAACTTTTTACAGGTAATGTACACTGTGCATAAATCTCTTTGGTTGGTAATGGTTTGCTACAAGTTGACAGCTTGGCCGAATAGTAATTTGCTTCAAATGTTAAGCAATGTGGGGCAACATAAAGATAACACTTGCTCAGGGGGCATGAACATATCGTTGGTGTTTTCACGAAGTGACAAAAACCCGGCAAATCAGAAATTTTCAATCTGGAGTTTTTCCTACCATTGTACTTCCTTTGATCCTAATAACAAATTAGCAGGGTTTCATAGCAAAATGTTGTTTACTTTCCTAGTAACTGTAAACAAACAACTAAAAATAGCTTAGTCTCTGTGTTTCTCCGTTTTCACCAAGTGACAAAAAGTCAAAACGTTTGCAGGGTAAAACTAGTGACAATATACACAATTTCTGCACGAGTCTGTACGTGTACACATGCACGTGAACGATGTTGTACATGTACATAACACCTGCGCTCGTATGTTAGAATGGAACGAAATGTAACAATTTTCTTTAAGCGCATATTTTTTTCACGAAGTGACATAAGCGTGTATAATGCAATATGAAAAAACACCTCTGGGTTTTTCTGTTTTCACGAAGTGAAAAAACTTTTATTAATTTTTGTTAATGGATTATTCTTTAATTAAGATGGTATATCTGAAAATAAGCATGGATTAGCATTTTCCAAGTCTTACATTTCATGACTTTGTAAAAAATTCCTCAATCCATAACATAAAAGTGATCAAATTGTGTATTGAAAAGGCTGATGATATACATGTATTCACTGCCAAAACTAATTCCAGCTTTTTTTTCCATTTGAGGGGGATTTTCAAGATTATTTGTGGCAGACTATTAAAATAAAATCATGTGATGAATGTCAAAAGGAGTGTAACAGAACCGGTGCCTGCGTAAACAATGACCTGAAATTGTGGAATAAAGGACAAAATGCATGCACACTGAACAGATGCAATCTTGTTCACAGAGGCAAACAGGAATTAATCTGTTTTCCTGTATCTTCTTATATGTATTGAAAAATGTGAAAATCAATAGAAAGTAACTGGCCAAAACATACCCTCCAAAATGAATCTTATCAACATATAAAGTTCCAGATTGTTATTTTATTTTTTGGAGTAACTGCAGAATACCCTGCCAGTTTATAATAACCCAATAATGTCTAGCTACCCAGTTGATGGAGTTGCCTTTGCGACCATTGAGAATGATAATAAAAGTTGAAGTCCTAATAGAGTACATGCACATGTATCTTGCAGCTTGCCACAGGGCTACAGAGTCAAGTCGCTTTAAATCAGAGCAGTGCACAATGAATGGGAGTTGTTCCAAGAACAATTCTCAGTCCAGACTACCCATAGCTACATGTACATGTAACTACCGATAACTGACAACACATACTTGCTATGGGTAGGCAGTCAACTGTTATGACTGGGTGACTCCAGCATGAGGTGAGATATGTGAGTGACGAGGTATTTAGCAATTGTCGCGATTAAGCCCATGTGCCTTGTTTTTTTCAGGAAGAACCAACATGGTGTAGACGTAGTAGACCTACCTAAATTAGACCCATAAAGTGGCCGTTAAAAAACCACAATAGGGGTAAAAATTAACAGTGGTCCGCTAGGCCGAGACCACCAAAAAATTCAGTGGGCAATTGCATTCTCCCAAAACGATGGCCTGGGGGGACAGTGGTCATTTGGGAACACTGCCACATTTTCAAAACTTTCATCACAATTGACGACTCATGTTTCAAACCATCGGCACAGAACTTTCAAGTTCACAGCATAATTCTACAGGCCGCGCGGTTGGGCTCGTGTGCCACACACACACACGTAGCGGTACGACATTCTGTTCACTGCATGGTCATGCACACAGCTCATACATGTGCAGCAGGTGCCTGCGATGGTATGTTGGCTGGTATCATTTTCTACCAATGCCAGTTTAACGTTATCTCCCACGGACACCAACTAAACCTTTACAGGTTGAGTCGCGTTGAGTCCGATCGTTAGGTATAAGCAATATAACCTCAGATTAAATTTGTGAACACAAAAAATGCATACATGTATAAAGAAAACAGATCAAGTTCTGGGAATGAACTTGTAGAAATCTTCATGCGACATCATTCTTGTTTTTCGATGTGCAGCTGTAGAGTTGCATGTGTGTACAGTGAATTGTACAACGCTATTTTGACCGCGATGCATAGACTGGCTGCCGCATTACCATCATGCCTTCTTTGGCAGTGGCGCGGGCAACGGGAACCAGTAAAGCCTTGCTTCTGTGCATCGAGCAATAATGCATGCATGTTTTCATTACTGCGATAGCGAAATGCGAAGGGAACTTGTGAAAGTAACGGAACTTTCTCTCCATATATGGTGAATGTAATCAGGCAAACAAAAAATGCAAGCTTTTAGATGTGAAAACTTTGTTGAGAGTTGTTTAGTGAAGACAGGATTTGTTTTTCCTTTTTTTTTCTAAGTGTGTTTTTCTAACTGATATAAATTTTATGGTCGTGCCAAAAATTTAGGATTGGTCACGTAACCAGAAGCAGAACTACATGCAGTTTTTTGGCCTTAAAAAGTGTCCAAGTCCAGCCAGGCTGGCCAATCAGCTGTTTGGTTACTTCAACTGATGCAAATGGGCATGTGTGGTGGGCCTGATCGATTTCATTACATGTACTCAACCCGGGCTACCAAATTTTCACAAGGGCCAGTGCGGTGCACTTAACCACTAGCCCTGCAGGCCATCAAGATATTGAAGTTAATTTTGAACCCTGCCACAATGCTTCAAATACATACATGTGTAAAGAATTAATTCTGTGATGATACAAATCTGGGCCATTTTCAGTTCACAAAAATGTTCAGGATTTAGCTTTGGCCTTTAAGTATAAGATAAGTAAAAAGAGAAAGAGTTCTATACATGTATGTGGACGCCACTTGACAACCTGTGCATAACCTGTGAGACTGGTCTGAAAAGTTCTATTTCTAAGCAAACAACTCAGCATTTTCCTTCCCAAACTGAACTTTTCTGGACATGTTTTTGTTTTCTGATGGCTATTAGGATACTGGACGGAATAATTACTGGCATCTGCATATGGAACTCTTTCTGTAGGAAGCAACCTGTGAACTCTTTCCGAAGGAAGCAACCTCTGAAACTTTTAACAAGTTCCCTGCCATCCACCAGACACCTCAGCCAGAAGAAAAACAGGAATGCAGGACTAAGTTACAAACCACATCCCGGTTAATTCATATCATGTGTCAAGCCATACCTGACAGGCCTGACGATGTAGGCCTACTGCACTCTATGCCCAATGCATACATCATCAGACACACAAAGTCTAGGCTTACATTAGCCCACATTGGACGACGTCTACACTGCATTGCGTTAGTCACAGTGCAATGTAGACGTCGTCCAACCTGGGCTAGGCCTACATGTACATGTCTTTTCTCGGAGTTCATTATCATTAGCACCCTGTTCCTATAATAAGGAAACAAGGTCTACATTTTCCAAACAACTTACCTAAATAAGTTGGCGGTGATGTCCTCTTTCATATTAGAAACAAAAGACGGAAGGGCTTTGGTTTGGGGGGAAATTATGGGGTAATACGGCAGCGTAAAATGACGCGACGAAGAGTTGTGAATGAAGACAAATGAGCGCATGTGGTCTGGTTCCTTGACCTGGAACCATAAAAGTTTCTCTAATGTAATTCAGTATATCCACAATGGCTGGGTCGGGTAACCAGACGTGAAACAAACTGGCGTAATGCGGTCGTCTTTCGCCAAATTCGGGTTAAAAAATTCTGGTTTTCTTGCTTATATACTGTCAAAATTTACCAAAACCAGAGCTACTTGTACTAGGATTAAGGAATAAATCCTTAAGTTCTGAATGAAAGTTAAGCCTAGTTTGAAAAAGTGGACTTCGTTTTCCTTATTATAGGAAGAGGGTGCTAATGGTAATAAACACCCCTTTCTCTAGACAGCACCATATTAACGCCATGGCATGAACCACTTGCTTCATCCTGATCAGGATCCTCTAACTGGTTGTAGGTCTACTCGACCGTTTGCTAACTTGACTTGAGTCAACTTGACTCCTGACCAACTCGACCGTCGACCAACTCGACCATTAAACCAACTTGTCCGTTGATCAACTCGACTTCAAAGTCGAGTCAACTTGACCATTTACCAAACTCGACCGTTTGCCAACTCGACCGCATGGTTGATACAGGGGTTTATTAGACAAACCCTTTCCCTGAAAAATAGATTTTAAAAGGGCAAAATTAAAGATCGGATCAGTTCCAGATCGCGAAAATTATGGATTCTAATTTCGGCTCAATGAACCCACGAAATCGACTGAAATGTAATCAATAATTGAACTTGTGCCAATGAGATACTCCAAAATAATTTTCCCAATTTGAGAAAATGCAAGCACGCACGAACCCCCGAAATCTGTCACCACACCCTGCGCATGCACAGATCACACGCACAGTAAAACAAATTACATGCACGATCCAGAAGTAGGAAAAAAGTGTTGTTTCTATGCCCTGTCCCTGTTGCACCGTTTGCACGGTCGAGTTGGTCGAGAGTCGAGTTGACCTTTATAGTTGAAGGAACAACGGTCGAGTTGGTCGACGGTCGAGTTGGTCGAGAGTCGAGTTGACTCGAGTCGGCAAACCATGGAGGTACATTCTACCTCCATGCCGGATATGGGCAAACGGTCGAGTTGACCTGGCTCCCTCCAATTCACAACATGCACGACAAATTCGCAACTGGCCGATATACCACTGCCGCACTACCATTTCTCGCCGCTCCAGATCTTAGCTCCCACAACTGCGACAAAATACATTTGCGCATTAAAGGCCTAGCTTACCTGTCTTTTTCTTTTTCCTCCTTTTCTTCTTTTTATCTGCACCTGTCTCTGCGTTGCCAACGACGTCGTCTTCAACCTGGTCCGTTTTTATTTCAGCATTTTTCTGAGCCACAGTCGTCGCCATATTGTACATGTACGTACACCTAGCCGGCCCTTGTCTAGTGGTACTATGTGCATGCATTTATGCCGAACGTCACAGTCCGCTTACCAGACTATCCCCCCGATAACTAGTCGTATTAAAAGGCATTCCACTGCGTCTGATGCTAGGCTACGTACTCTCTGCGGTGATAAGGAGGGGCGGGTCCAAACTGCGAAGAGGAGGGTTCACTCTCAGATTTTTTATGCATTAGAAATAATTGAATTAAAATATTTAACCCAAACACATCTGGGTGTCAAAGACAAATATAATTATATTGCGTGCACCTGTACTGGCCTTCCACCGATGCTGGCTTTACAAGATGGTCAAACAAAACCCAAATGGTTATCTCTCAAAATGTCACTTGCATTAAAGCGCATGTAGATCTGGCCATGGAGGGGTGTTCCTTCCTCCATGATCTGGCCTGCTGCTTTTGTCAACGTCAAACCCTCCAGCACCCGATGTTGCTTCAATTTTTTTCAAATGGCAAGATAGAAAAATAAAATGGCCCAAATCTTTAACAGGCCAACTGCAAAAGTAACTCCAAAACATCCCTTTTGGGAAAATATCTAGAAGCACCGGCACAAGCAAAAATAGGAAAGGTAAATACATGTACATCCCCCCAAAACCACACAAACAAGCTTTTATATTGTTGTATTTGTACATATTTTATTTACAGGCTCCAGGTAAGGTAAACTGCAGCATGCAGTTTGGGCACTAGTGATGTGAGCTGGAATCATCAACATTCACAAGAAATACTACAGCACAGGATTCAGTAAGTAGATTCAAGTCAATCAAAATAGACCTAAATATTAAATCAAATAAAGTATTTTCAAAGGAATTATTTTACTAAAAAAATAGCTGACAACAATCTGGACACTGAATATAAATATATCATGCACACAATCTGGTAATCTTTTTTTTCACATAAGTTTCGCCCACTTGTTTCAGTTCTGACTCAATCCTAAACTAAATTCAGATGACGATACATTTCAAGGAGGGTGACGGGCAAAGCATTCCCAACTAAAATGGTGGTCAATGAAACAGAAATTTTACTGACACTAATGACAAAAACTTTAGTCACAAGAACGAAAGTGGACAAAATCTCCCATTTGCATGCAGTGCGCTCCACTTTGACCACAAAACATCAATGATTAAATCTCCCACAGTGCCAGGAAATATGCACATAATTTCATGATTCAAATGAAATTTGTACATGTTAAATTGGTTCACAGGGTATCATACTAATAATTTGATATGAGAGGGTAAATACCAGATGAAACTTAAAATATTGAGCAAGTGCAAATGTAAGTGAAAATGAGCAGACAACACTGCAGTCACGTACAACCCGTCCTGGATTTTGTCAATGGCCAACATCATAAGAAACACCGGGTTATATTAGTACATTTCAGTAAGGATGAGAACAAAATATAACTTTCTGGTGGGGGTTTTCCTCAAATATTTCATGAAGTAACAAAACACCCTTAGTTTGTGCTTGTTACACATTGTTTTATAGCCCTAAGAGTCCCAAATTCTTTGATTTCAATATGAGCTTTAAATACACCTACGGGGTTCGGGTTGATCTGATTAGATTTAAGAGAGAAATGTGAATCCAGAGCAGAAGTAATGACCAAGTAAAGAGTCAAGATAGTACATTATTTGAAGAGGACAACGCTGTAATACTTAAAACTGCATTATGGAAGAAATCGATTGGGAAAGGGGCAACTTATAAATAGAAAAACCTCTCCATAATGTGTGGAGAAAAAATTGCTTTGCGATGGCACACACACATAAACTACTCAAACGTAAAACGTCTGCAACATATTGTATTTGGAGGTCATCATCCTTGGCCTACAGGACCCAAAGATGTGAACACTGTAAAGAAATGGATTCAAACTGCTTGAGATCAAGCCTAAACAGCATCACAAGGAATTTTCTATTCATTTCGTAGATTTGTCTTGTGTATTGCGTTGAGATGGTAGAACACCAGATGACAAGAAAACATGAGGTTCTATTTGATTTTTCCATTTATGGTACACAAGTACTTCAGCTCACTTGGAGTAATCACAAGTCCGAAGTTTTCAGCCAGTCTCGAATGACTTAATCTTGTCGGCTACTTGTTACATTAAGAACATTTACAGGACCACTGAAAATGTATTTTCCCTTGTGCACACCCCTACCTAGTATGTCATTATCTAGGCATTAAAGAAATCACTCTTTAGGTCCTGATCAAGCCTGTATTGCTTATCCACTGTTAGTATAAAGCGCCAGATGCATTGTGGGATTTCTGTGAATTTGCTCTAAACCCCACGCATACCCACTTAGTGTACAACACTCAGAGACATGCTGTTATTTATTTCTATTTTTGTAATTGTACTTGGCTCCTCATCACTAACATGACTAGAGAGAGAGGGCATTTACCATCACTCGCCTAGAAAGAGGGAAAGGGCAAAATAATCTGTATAGAGTTCCGAAGTGTAACATCACTGTGAACCAGAAAGTTCAGTGCAAACGAATGGAGTACGTGCGTGTGTTGGTTCACGCGTTGGTTCACACGCTCATGCCTTTTACACACTAATTGTGCGTGGGGCGTATTCACTTTGGTACTCCATTAAGTCAAATTTGAGTGTTCCAAGTTTTGACTGCACATGCAACTACAGCCGTGAACCAAACATTTTATGACTGGATGATGGCTGAATTCAGTAAAATTACACGATTGGAATTCACACAATGAAACCTGTGTAAGCAGTGCAAGAGAAAACGCTGGATACTACTTACTTTCACCTCAAGGAAATAGTGAGTGGTGAAACAAAAGTTTTACTCTATGGAGATGAGAACTGATTTGCTGGACTCTAGTAAACTTTCGTCTTGAGCCCAAGTTTGCTGTAATGTTTCCACAATGCTGTAACACCATTGTGCAAGCACACCAACACACGTACATGTACGTGACTGCACTGAATGAAATATCCTGAATACCTTGCAATGCATCTGGTGCCAACACACAGCGATTATACATGTACTCTCAAAACAAAGAGTCGTTAACATTCAGAACAGGACTAAACAAAGTTTCAAGAACATGGGATCAAAACTACAGTACTGATTATCAAATGGACCTCTGACTATACAAACTTGTTTTAAACTGTACAACATTCAATGCAAAAAATTTCCAAAAAACCTACACAAGAAATATATTTTTTGTATGTAACAAATTAAAAAGAGTATTTCACTCCGGTACAAAAGTAAAGCAAACAAGACAAAAATGATCTATTCACAAATTATTTATGAACAAATAAAGAACCAAATTAAATTCGTGGGAGCAAATCTACAGCTAGAATTCTACTGTATCTTCTAATAGCATCTGCAACCTACATTAAGCACTTTACATCATAGTCATATGTACAGGCTGAATTACATGACTCGCACTTAAAATGTCATGAGCATGTAATTTTAAATATATATACATGGGCATCACTACCATGTACAAGTGGCTAAGAAGGAATTCCATTTAAGAGCACTCCAAGGGCTGATTTATTATATAAAAACTGGTTAAAGCTCTTTTATGGATTATTCAGTTCTGCTCCTTACTTATTAATGAATCATTATCGATAATAACAAAAATAGAGACAACCAAGATCTGACCTGAATGCATTTTTCTATTTACAACACTTCATGATTTACATGAACACATTTTTAACTGTACAGGGCTACACAGGCATATTCCTTTTTAAATCATATTTATCTACCAACACCATTCCTCTTAACTGAATCTCTTGTCACCAAATTTCTTATAACATTGTGTGTTATTGATTCTTTTTGTGCTGGTCGGGATGCCCCATTACCAAGAGCTCAGAGGGACTAAAAAAAAAAAAAAAACTGAACAACCAACACAATAACACAATAAACCTACGGCACCGCAGGATGTTTGGACAAATCATAGCCACTCATGCTTTCACCACTTGATATACAAGACGACATGTGTGGTATGCCCGCATTAATCTGACAGTGATCAGGGAAAAACAAATCAAACTCACATTTTTCAATTCAACCGTTTTTGGATCTGTGGAACATGACATTTGTTTTTGTGTCTTGGTTACTCTGAGTCTACTTTTTTGTGGTCGGTTGAATTAAATAGTTGACAAACTGTCTCACTGGCTTTGATGTTTCAAGTTCTATATTTCACTTAATGCACGGTTAAAAGATTTGGCTTTTATGTAAATGTGACCCCAAAACAAAACAAAAAATAAGAAAGAGAAAAAAAAATGTCACCTGTAGCTAAAGTTGGTAGATTACACAGCCAATTTGACCCTTAAAGGAATGCTAACAGGTATAACTACTAAGAGGTTTCCTTTCAAATCTTCATGGGAAAAAAAATCCATTCACTTCTAAAGAAACATAATGAGTAAAATCAAATCAATTCATCAATGTTAATACAACAAAACGAAAGAGGCTGAAATGAGGCACAATCAAAACACAAACACAATCATGATGCAATAATTTACCAATAAGACGACAAAAGAGGGTTGATTATGAACTGTCCAAATAACTTTTCATTTTCAGCATGCATTATGTGTCGGTTACCACCTTTCTGTCTACCAGTTTATGTGTTGTTTCCTAGTCAAGAGGAAGCGAGTAAGCTATTTTAAACCCACAGAGAAATCAAACATCACTTGTAGTATGTCCCTCTCCTGGGGGAGTAACTGTTTGCATTGGTTGGGAAGGGAGGTTTGGAAGTCCGGCCATCTGCACCAAATGCACCTTTGGTCCCAATGTTTGGATTTGATCCATACTTGCTGCCTGCTCTGGTGTACTGCTGTTGTTGTGACTGCTGCGGTTGCACTGCAGCTGCAGCAGGCTTGTAGCCCTGCTTCTGCCCTTGTGGGTAGGGATGCTGGTACCCTTGCTTTGACTGCGGCGGCGGCTGCTGCTGCTGGTACTGTCCCTGCTGTGGCAGTGGAGGTGCCTGCTGTCCCTGGTAGTATTGTGGAAACTGCTGTTGAGCACCGTGTGACTTCTGGTGATTGTAATCATACACTGAGTAGGCGGCAGCATATGCTGACTGGTGTTGGGGCTGAGGGGGTTGTGGGGGCTGGGGAGGCTGCTGCTGCTGCTGCTGCTGTGGGGGTTGCTGCTGTTGCTGTGCATATTGCTGTGCATGGTATGGTTGCTGGAAAGGTGCTTTCACGGGAGCAGGGATGTAAGGAGATGATACTTGAGCATTGAAAGCATTTCCAAGCTGCAGTAATGAAAAAGTTCAAGGCTTGTTTTAGTGACATTTAACGTTAACAGTGATGTATTACAAAGACACATTATGAATACAATGGGAAAAGAATATACAAAGTTGGAGTACATTTTCTACTGTGTATTTCCATTTTCCATGAATTTGATGAAAAGTTTTAAAAAGAGGAAATCAGCTTATGAAACAAAGTACTGCTTGCAGTGTTTTCTTCGTTCTTCTGAAGGAGGTTCCAGATTCAACATTTTTTGTTTAAGGCGAGAAGTAAATCCACTTCGTATTTAATTTTTTTGCCAAGAGAGGTGAGTGGAAGTACATTTTTTACCTGTGGGTAAATTCCTGCAGACCCTGGAGTTCTCACTGGTGTGGTATTTCCAGCTGGGTTGGGCATTTTCACTGGGGTAGTTTCTCCTGATGCATCACCTTGAAATATCAATATGAGCGAAAGATACATCATCACCAAGAAAAGGACACACTGATCAATTTAAGATGGGTGCATGTTTGGGGACCTAAGCTCAGAAAAAAAAACGGGCTTGGAAAAACATAAGCACGGAAACTTACTCCAATGCAATTGTTCAATGCAATGCAAATTTGCTTTTTTTTTAACAGGGAGAAACATTGAAACGAGTACACTTCAGAACCAATGTTTTACCTGCAGAGCTGTTCACTTATTAAGCAACAAATGCATGCCCAAATACCATTCACTATGCATAAACCTTCTAAACACATTGCCTGTCGACTACAAGTATATCTGTAGTCACAGGTGTATGGGATTCTGCCACTGTGAGTACACTCATAGGACATGAAAGGCTATTGTAATGTAAATTAAACACACTGACATCAATGAAGAACACAATAGATACGCTGCTGGCAGTGTGAAAGGCATACATCTGTGTTCAAATAGACACATGATGGTACCTATCAAATATGAATGCATGCGTACAACACATGGCAAATGGGAACACCCCTTTGAAATTATGCAGTCAACGTGTTAATTATTTACGGATACTAACTTGAAGAATACTTGCTGGGTGCTATTCACACTGAAGATGGCATATTTTTCAGCACAAAAGCTGCATGAACCGAAATGGCCAGCAATGACAAAGATGTGCAAGTAATTTCTCTCAAGCATAAACAAAGGCTTCCAATGCGAGACTTCCCATTGCATTATTTATTTGTTGTTTGACACTTTTTCTTTGATTTGAGAGTATTATGAAAAACATGACATTCACACAGTAGCAGAACAGCAGCAACTTTCTTACTGCATTTCTAATCACATACTTAATATGTATTATAATATTCCTCATGGTTTGCTTCAATGTTTGCTCGACTTGGTGCATTTTCTAGTCAAGAGCTAACTACTCTCTACAGTCTACATTCTCTTCTAAGACGGCCTGTGGTTTTTCCTCACCAGGTCGGTTGTCTGTCTTTGCCTTTGGTGGTGGAGGTGGCGGTATCTGCAGGTGCAGCCCTGGGTTGGGTCGCTTACTGGGAGGAGGGGGAGGGGGCTCTGGGGAAAGCGGTCTCTTGTGAGCGAGTGCCTCCTTGCGTTCCCTCTCTCGATTCTTCTCCTTCAGCTCTTTCCTCATCTTCTGAAGGGGGTCTTCATCTGAGCTGTCCAGCCGGCTGGAGCTCCTGGTCACAGTCAGAAATTTACTTCAGTAACAATATCTGAATGCATCTTTACTTTGAAGCTAGTAACCTTGTCAATGCCCTCCCTGTTCACTGAAATTTTTTTTTCTTCTTTATTGATTAAAAAAGAAAAATCCTTTCCTATCAAAGATATAGCAAGTTGGTGACATTTTACTGGCAAATTAAATACCCTTAAAGTTATGTTTCTTGACAATCAGCCTTTCTGTCATTGCTTAAGTCAAGCGACTACTGAATCATACTCCAACTGTGTATGAAGACAAGGGTTCTCAGGTGAAATGTTTTATTGTGACCAAATGTAAAGCCAGGCAATTTAAAGGTCCTGTTTAAGGTTACCTCTCCATATCTACTGTGCATGAATGTGTCTTACTCAGAAAAACTATGTACATACCAACAAAGCAAACTAAGGAATCTTTTAAAGTCAAAGTGTCTAAAACAAGATCCAAAGTCAGACACAAACCATTTAGAGTCATGTGTTGAATCCTCATCTGATTTCTTGTGTTTCTTCAAGAGGCTGGTCAGAGATGAGATCACTTGCTGCGCCTCCGTTGAAAGACTCAGACGTTCCCCCAGTCCGTTCTCCTTGTCTGTTGTGAACAGGGGCAGGCTGGGCAACTGGGCAGTCGGGGTCAAGGAGGTGCTGCTGCTGGCCTTGAGAGGACTTTCCAGTGGCTTGGTCGGAGTGTTGGGGTTGGAGTTTGAAATGGGGCTTGGCAGAGGGGGCTTAAGTGGCACAAGGGAAGGTTTTGATGTTACAGGGGTAGCAGGTGCGCTAGATGGAGAATCCTTCTTGGTAGATTTGTTACTGCCCAAGTCTCCGCCCTTACGCTTGCGATATTCATGCAATGACACCTGCATTTCAAAAGGATTCAAGTATCCGTTAACAAAATCTAACACAAGGAACACATTCTTCTGACAATATGGACAAAAATAAGTTGCAAAACTTAGATACTAATTCCTCGACATTTGTGCAGATGTACGAAATAGCAGCACAAGCAGAGATCTACAGCGAAGCAGGCCCTGCATTCCTGTGCCACTGCATCAAGTTCCTTTGCCAAAGCTTTGGCCCTGATCTGTGACAGATGAAGACAGACAGGAATTTGACTGCTTTGGTTGCAACAATCAAGCCTTTTGGACAATCATCCAAAGGTGGAAGGGAAGGAGGATTCCGCCCCCGAGAACTCGGCTGCACAACATATGCCGGCCTACATGCATTGCACACAGCAGTGGAAAAGTATACATTTTTGGATGGCCCGTCTTAGAAAAATGGGCGGCGTGCAAGAACAATGACTGCAAAGAGTTACTCTTATAAGTCCTAAAAGGCTCGGCAGCTTAAAAAAAATGCATTGTGGCGATATTGGAAAAAGTGTCGAATGGAGGTGATTTGTGCCCCTCCAAGTTCTTTAGGATTGAAAGCAACACCAACCAAATTGATCAAACCTGCCAATACGTTCAATACGTTAGGAATTCCATACTGCATTTATGTTCATTCATCACTTGCGACCGACACTGAATGTTGTCTTAAGACAGTTATATGAAATCTATATATTTGAAGGCAGTATTACATCAACGCATTTTAGAGGTAGATTTGTCACAACAGCCTACTTCCTTTGACCACCATAAACTACAAAACTGACATAAATGTGCAACTTAAGGCATACACTGACCCTTTTTTTTGCAGCTGGGGGTGTTCCTGGCACTGGTGAAACTAGACCAGCAGGTGGTGTACCTGGAGCGAGAGGTGAGCCACCAGGCCCAACCTGGCCCTGTCCCAGTGCTGCCTTGACTGGCGATGGGGGAACCCCAAATGATCCTGCCTGCCCAGGAAGTAAAGGCCTACCAGGACCCATCTGTCCTGATTCTCCATGTGGACCTCTATGGACATCACTGGGTAGTAACGCTGCCGGTCTGTATCCTGCACCTGGTTGTACCTCGTCATAATTTTCAACTTGTCGACCTTCTGCCCCAGTAGGTGGGGGGACAGGCCCACATGGTCTTCCCGGACCGGTTTGTTGCCCCGAATTTGGCAATTGGCCCCAGGCTGGCCCTCTCATATGTATATCACTTGCAGGGGACTCTGAATCAGCTGCATTAGGACCATCCAAGGGCTTTAAGTAAGTCTGAGAGGTGTCCCTCCTCTCTACGTGGTCCAGGGGTGCACTGCCTGCATCAGCATGAATAGCTGGCACTACTGACGTCTGGTTTGAATTATACCCAGATGCTGCAGGTTGCATACGATTTATATTAGTGCTTCTTTCGGGCGACTGGCCGAGCAATGGCCTTTTTAATGGCGGTCCAAAGGAAGAATACAAATTTCCTGACCCCTGATCCTCGGGGAAGTTTTGCCTCTGAGTTAACTGACCATCACTCTGGTCTAGCGAGGAACCACTGTTTACACTGCACCCCGAGAGGTGCCTAATTCTTTGCGATGCTGTTTCCCCACTTGCAAGCAAATGCTTCTGATTCGCAGGCTCCTCCGATATCCTCTGAGTACTGAACAAATCCGACTTCATGTCAAGTTTTCGTGCCACAGAGCTTAGCTGCAACTCTGCAGCAGAGGCAGACATGTCTGGCAATGATGTCCGTGAACGGCCAAGGTCTGGCAAGCTCATGCAGGATTTGTGCAGGTCAGGCAGCGAGCTTTGGGTGCTAAGCAAACTTGAGGCTAGCGATCCCTGTGAGGCTGACAGTGAATAGTCCAAGCCTAAAGAAGTATTTTTGCTGGCTGTCATTTCACTGTCACTGGATGCAGTGTGACTATCAGATTCTTGTACTTCACTCAGTGCTGCTTTTTCACCCACTGATAAAGTGCTACTTAGTTCAGTTTTCACACACACTAATTCTCCCCCATCAGAGTCCTCCCTCCTCTCCTGTGATACACCTGTAAGAACTGCAGGCTGAAACTGCTGTTTGGAGTCCATCGCTCCTGAGTGTTCACTAATGTGTGGACTTCTCAAGTCTAAACACATGTGCAGTTCATCTTTGACAGGTGTACCTTCATCCTTTGTTGGAGCCGTGCTGGCCTCTTGCTGATCCCCAGGCAACAGGGAGATTGGAGACCGATCAAAATCAGCCGGAGTGGTCACTGACAAACCACTGTCCACAGAAGAACTCTTGCGGAAGTCCTACAACATGAATGAAAGGATTTTTTTTTCTAGTTCTTAGCTGACAAAATTTTCAAAGCAGGAATTACACCTTCATTGAATTATTGGGGAAAACTGTACATGTGTCAATAAAATAAACATCATGCAATCCCCTCAAACATCATTCACATACCAGCCAAGATTGAAAAATCAGAAATCGGAACACCCATTTTACGAGCCCACAACAAAACAAGCAGCCATGCAAGAGAAGCTATTTATATGTACACACATATATGCCTGTGTAACAACTGCCATTTGGACATAGCAAATAGCATCCTCTTTTTCTGCAAATACAGCGCTTTTTTGCTGGGGCATATAATCGTATTTTTTTCCTTTTTATGGAAATCGGAACAGATTGCAGGTATGAATTTGAACTCCACTAACAGCATACCTCACATACTCAGCTTGAAAAAAAGCTGGTATCAACAAAGCTTAACAGATTTTTCCATGAACAATTTTAAAATACTGAACATGCTTCTATGTACTAGAAATTGAGAAAGCACAAGATATTCTGCATCACAGTTACAAATCAACTCCGCCCATATTTATGTCAGTAGTTAGAAATAGTGAAAACCTGTAAACCACAACTAAGATCGTTTACTCTTTACTTGCTAATTACTGTATAGCACAAGCAACACAAATCTGGTAAATGTGCAGTACTTCATGGGATTGCAATGACAGAGGAAAGAGTAACTATAAGGAACTTTTGTGAGAAAAGCTGAAAGCCAAACATGTTTTTTTTCCCCTGTGCCATATTGCTGTTGATTGGTTCCACAAAGGAGCTAAGTTGAAAGAACTTAATTGACAGCACCTCAGTTTTTGAGCAAATATATTGACCACTTTGCGCTAGGCCCATTTATCCATGTTGATTCTGCTGGACCGGGTGATTTTTAGATTTTTTTTTCTGTTTTCCAAATTCATTTAAAAATTCATAACTTCATTTACTGGACGTTTACACCTATATGAATGACTCTGGTAGCTACTCTAATCTGACAGACAACATTTATTGATGCCTGAGTATTTCAGCCAGGCCTGCCGCCTTGTAAAAAAGCCCAGATTGTGTAGTAATATGTAAGTTTCTTTTGTTCCCGAAACCTGCACAGTGCACTGCTGGCGTCTTTTCAATAGGGGCCAGATTAGCGTGCAGCAGTATTGTATCACTCATCACTGGAGCGTTTTTGTCCCTGGTGGTAATCCACTTGCGCTGAATGCCAAAAACAGTGGTATAATCTTTCAAAACAATGACAGATTTCCTCCGCTATTGACAACTGAAAAAAGTTGGTAATTCCAAGCAGCTCAGTCTTTTGTTCCAAGTACAGTCTTTTGTTACAAGGAAAAGCTCTTTTGTCCGGCTTCAGGCTCCACGGCTTCGGGTATAAAGCCAATGTCCCCGAAACTGGTACCCTGGCACAAAGTGGTTAATGGTGACATGATAACTAGAAAGTTCTGCTTCAAACTGGTAGAATGCAGGACTTTCTTGGATTAATCTCTAAGATAAATTTGATGATACATTCTAGAAAGCAAGAAGACATTTCAAGGTGTTAACTGGGTGTCTACAGGTTTCAATAATTATGCAGTAGCGTAAAACAAAGACGTTAGAATAGGACTTTTAGTAAATGAAGACAAGAAAAAGTTTATATTCATCAACGACTACTCTTCAGAATTCCTTTTCCTGCTTTATCGGTTGGGCATTTCACTGAGTTGTATGGTAGTTATATCTGATGGTAAGAGACTGCAGTGTAATCTATAATAAAAAGGGCTATGAAATCTCACATATCCTTTCTTTGTCCACAGGTTTTGCCATGCATATATACAATGCCAATTACTGACTTGTTTTGACTTGTTCTGCAGTGAACATACATAGCAAATTAATACAATATAAAATGATACGGTAATGCATAAAATAAAAAAATGTAAAGCATGGTTACAAAGAGCAATGGGAATTTGGTTTAACCACTTCGTGCCGGGGCATTTTTCAATGTTGATGTGGGGCCAG
>NW_019091370.1:2686149-2708095 GCF_001949145.1 Acanthaster planci | reverse complement strand
AATTCAAAATTAAAATTATAGGGTTAGGGTTAGGGCATACAAACTCAAAATTTAATGGCTAGGGTTAGGGTTGACAAATTCAAAATTAAAATTTTAGGGTTAGGGTTAGGGTTATGGTTTACAATCTCAAAATTGAATGGATAGGGTAAGGGTTGACAACTCAAAATTAAAATTATAGGGTTAGGGTTAGGATATACAAACTGAAAACTTAATGGCTAAGGTTAGGGTGGACAATTTCAAAATAGACTAGGGTTAGGATTTACAAACTGAAAATTTAAATCATAAATAATTTCGAGGATATAGATAAGCATAGCTTTTTCAATCTACAGGAGGGCATTCTAAGAAGATATACAGGCAGGATATACGGTGGAAGTCCGACTAGCTGCAGAGAAACATTTTTGTCATTTAGTATAAATGCCAATCAATCAGTGCCTTCATAGATAAGACTCTCTCATGAATTTGACATAGATATGGGTGTACAGAGGGTTAAGTAATTGTCATTGGTGTCATTCCCAGAAATAAATAGTGAAAAGGGGGAGTTCATGAGGAACGTTAACGTTCTCATTTTTAGGCCTAAAGCTACACAAGCCCTTTGTTTCATGGAGATTCTAGAAAAGTATTCCATTTCAGCGTCTCGATCCTGTTATGGGTCCTGCATGCGAACACACTTATAATGCTCACACTGCACCATGATTTCCTCAAGTTAACACCCTTAAAATCCATGCACAACAACGGTTTAATTGGTAAACCCTCCCCCTCCTACAGTAAGTTTGTTTTCCTAAAATGTATGTGTAAAGGTCTCACCTGCAGACTGTAGTCGTTAAAAGGAAATCTATTCCTTCATGACCCTTTTTCAACACCGTTATAAAAAAATATGAGTGATTTGCCCCATTCAAATATTGTCCATTGCTTTTGGGTACGCGTATAGTAAAAAAAATCTTCACGTTCGATCAAAACTTACTGCGCATGGATATGCAGCACCCACAACCGGACCGGTCGATCGTCGACACAGAAACTCGTGCGACAAAGTTGGCACGGCACGGTCAAAAAAAAATTCCAGATAAACAAAATATCTATCCGAAGACGATTTTCATCTTGAAAATAACCTTTTCTGATACAAATGAAAGTCCCATTCTAAGAAACATATATGGGTTCAAACACTTGGTGTCAAAGTTGAAATTAGCAGCTCGTGGTTTAGAAGACTCATCGTGGTGGATCTTCACGCAGCTAAGAAACAACGGATATGCACGCCATCGCCGAAAAATAGCGTATATATGAGAAGAGAAATATGAAAGGGCTGCATAGCACCGTGATCAGAATATAGACAAAAATAAAAACAGTCATTGGTCTTTTCTGAATGAACACACTAGAAAAGTCCAAGTATATTCCATTTGGATGCGACGTTTAATTTTAAAGTTCGAAGATGCTGCTGGAGTGCTTTACGGGTGCATTCCACCAAATGGTTGTATTCTGCGCGCGAGCTCATTAATATTTGTGATCCCATGGAATTCTTACAATATAATTAGAATAAATAAATAATTTAGGGCTGAGAGTTTACAGTTCGGGCTATATTTCTTTCACAAAAAGCCCCAAATTGTGGACCTATTTCGGATAGAGGCGGGCGGCTACATTCAGAAATATGAGCGCTTAGTTTTACTGCTATTGCGGCATCTTCGTTCAAAGGCGAATAAAAAAGATTTCGTGGCTAACCCTCGTGAAATTGAAACGAAAAGTGATCTTCTGGCCATAATCTCGAATTTCCAGTGAAAAACCGGAGGCCAACCTCTTCACGAGAGTCAACTGGCGACGCTATTTCGGTCCGATTTTGCACTGTTTTCTATCGGCGCGTATTTGGTGTAGTGCAACCTTTTACGCTGTACATCGGATGAGTTTCCACAGGATGCAGACGCGTACGATGAGTTCGGGCGGCTTGTTCTCGCTCGTGTTTATTCATGAACAGCTCGATCGATTCGTTGTTTGTGGGTCGGCCGCTCGAACGCTGGGAACGTACAACCGGTTATTATCGGTAATAGTTATTTGTGGCAAGCAACATGCAACAAGCTTAAGGCAGCGTCCTCAATACATTCTCTGGGAGTTAATGTCGGATAACTGGGCTAACTTCTTTTCCATAAAAAAAATATATTTCTGCCATGGAAAATTATTAATGTTAATTTTGCAAACTTTCCATCGTCTTCGGCTTTGTATTAAAGTCATATCGGTGTTTTTGCGGCTGTTCACAAATCAAATCTCGCGAGTTTTTCCGTGTGTTCGTGTAAAATCTTGACGAAGAGGTGGCGTGTGATCGATCCTGTTCCGAGAACAGTGTTCTTGGGTCGTGTTCCCGCTGTTCGAGCGCGAGAAAAGAAACCCGTGAAAGACCAGCCGCCCGAACTAGTAGTCGACCCATGAAGAGAAACAGTAGAGGGCGCCAATTCGTAAGAAATCAGAACGTGCTGTGTGCATGTGGTACTGGCCGTTTGCACGTACATGTACATACTGTGGGCCATGGGTAGTTCACAACAGACCTGACAGAGATAGAAATCGGCGACACAAAATACCAGTGACTCAGGTCATTCTACCTCCATGCTCAGGTTATGTGGATCATGATATAGTACCAGGTAGGTCTATCCATGTTTGGACCGTAGTTTATACTTTGTTGAGACGTAATTCGAGATTCACTCATTCGCAGGTTTTCATAATCATAGCCTAGGCCGTATGTGCAGAACTCGAATGAATGGACTGCGTGTCGAGTTGTACTGAATACATGTAGCTCTTTGGTTTACAGGTAGCATAGTAGTAGTAGTCATGACTCATGTTGGGGTAACGTCTTTGACCGGATCGTTGTCAGGTATAATTTCGCCACCTGAAGGGTACCGGTACATGTGGTAATGCATACAAAGGAGAATAATCAGTTCCTTGCAATCCATCATGATAGCCTGTCATGCCTGCCCAGACAGTCTATAATTTCTTGGCGATAGCTCTATGACATAATATTAATTAAATACTCCCAGACAGTAGAGGTGCAGATCACAACTCATGGACTGTCCCTGAATGTGGAGAAGTCCCTTTATTTGGGGACAAAATCAGTCCTTAAAAACAGAGAATGTCCCCTAAGTTAAGTGGGGACAATTTTTTTTCAAGCGGGCTTGGAGATCCTACCATTGCCCTGGGGATTCTTTTATTGCCGTAATTAGATTCAGCAGGAAAAAACACCCAAGGCTGCTGTGTAAAAAACACCTACCATTTACTTCTAGGATTATGAGCAAGAGTATGCAACTTAGTGTAAAGGGTGGGAAAAAGACTGCATCAGATTAATTTTTCAAATATCAATCCTTTACATAGGGCCTATACTTAATTGAATGGCATGGTGCGAAGTTTATGAAAACAATTGGAATATCTAATAAAATGAATGGAAAATGTGGGAGAAAAAATGATAATAGTGCACAGATATTTTTAACCCAAGGCCACTTGGGAAAAAAAGTCCCCTTTTATGGGGACACTCTCTTTTGGGGAACTGGTGTTGTCCCCAAATAAAGGAAACTTCCAAATCCAGGGACAGTCCCTGAGTTGTGATCTGTGCCTCTACCGTCAGAACAGTGGGGTCTGCCCCACTCCCACAAGCAGGGTAGATGTCGGACCCCACAGTTCTGGAGGTAATGCTTGAATGGAATATGGTGTGCACTTGCAATATTTTGTTTGGCCTGCTATCACCAGGCAGTGATTCTTCCCAGATTGTAGTCCTTTCCAGAATTCACACCTGACAGCAACCAATCTGAACAGAACACTAAAAAATACAGCTTTCAAATCCTGGCAGTGTGTCACTGAACACGGCAACGCCAACGGATTTAAAAATCCATCAACAAAACTGACATTCCTGCTTATGGCATGCCGTAGGCCGACTGATTTTATAAATCTGGTTATCCATAATTACATGTACGCTGCAACACATCTTCATCCAGCTGTCACAAGCATGGCAGAAGCAGCCGTATAGAAAAGAACAGGTCAAAGCTAATCTAAAACTTACAATCTTATCCTAGAATTACAATGTCGGCACACCACTCAAAGATTCTTTTGGGCCGAGTAATCGGAACCGGAATGATGAAAACTGCCAAGGTTCGGGTGGAGCGGCTTGTGTTGGACAAATACGTCATGCAGGTAATTACGTGAACACGTAAGACCAAATGATCACACTGTTCATGGAGGAAGGCACATAAAGTCCTTCATAGTGATGCTTTTGAAGTTGTATTGTAAAAAAGCATTGAAACTGGGATGATTTTAATTCAAAATTATAGAAAAACTGAACTCACCATGCACACTCTCTTATTGGCCTATAAGTACATACAGGCCTACTTGGATAGCTTGTTTCACTGGGAGGGCATGAGTATGTTTTGTTAGATGTTCTAAAAGAAGCAAATTGACAGATAAAGAATTTATAACTCATTTGCTCTTTTGGACTTGCTCCTTTTGTAGTATTACCCCAAGCGGACCACTGTCTTCGCCCATGACGCACAAGAGGAGGCCAAAGAGGGTGACATTGTCCTGGTGAAGCAGCTGACTCTGCCACGCTCCAAGCACGTCAAATACCTCATGGATCGCATCATCTACAGCCAGGGCAATGTGACGGATCCCATCACGAGGAGGAAGTGTGACGGGTCATCGTACTGGGAGGAGGCGGCACCACCGTATGAACTGGACGGGGATGGACTCCCCAGAGATGAAGTCGTAGAACCCAGCTCAAGCACTGATACAGAGACGGAGAGGCATTCAGAGGGAACAGCTGTTTGAGATTTCAGCAGAGGGACCGAAAGTATTTTTTATTATAGAGTGGATATTGATACGTCAATCTACAGCATGGATCCAGTGGTGTAAAATCAAGCTTTCAGGATCAAGAAAAAGGGAACTTTCTGACAAGGTAGCCCCAACATTTGAAGAGGAAGACTTGGTCCGTACAACTTGGAGAGTGTTTATTGTTCATACATGTACACTGATTGTGAAGTGCCCACAGTGTCACAGCCCTTTTATCACCAAGACTGTCTGCCCAAGTTTATGTACATATATGATTTACTTTCTAGTTTCTCGGTGAATCATTTATTCATTAATATCACTGAAGAATTGAGCAATTCCACTACAGGTTATTGTTTCTGGGAGTTTTTGCAAGTTCTGACAAGCTGTTCAAAACTTCAATTCCGATCTGTCAACACCACAACAAACTCTTGTACATCATTTTACTCACTGGTTTAGTATTGTACAAAATCTTTAATTTCCTGATCTCAGAATGCTTAAATTCATCAATGATTCAGTTATATTACACTTATATGTAATTAAAAAAATAATCAGTAATTGAACAATTACTATTACACAAGGTTGAATGACTTTGAACAAATTGTAACATTTCTGTTACATGTACATGTATTGACAGTCCAACTGGCAAACTAAACTATATGTACATTTAATTTCTGCACTTGACATAATTCCCAACATGTATAACCGGCAAATGAATTTGGAGGGGAGAATAGACTTTTCAATTGTAACTCCTTGCAATTTATTCACCATCACACATATTGACAGTGAGGCATGCCACATACTATCGGAAACCTTTTTTGCACATTGTAAACATTTCCAGGGTAAGCTTTTGTGACTGAACTCTTCAGTTTCTGGAATTCAGGGCCATTTTCCAAACCCTGGGTCTGTTCCTGGTTTGGCCTGATCATGCTCTCAGGATTTAGGTCATGTCCAAATTGACTTGGCTGTGGTTTGAAATCCTTGGGGTTTGGATGCAGCTGCTGTCGCACACTGATGTGTGATTTTAAGACAAAGCCAAGTACATGAACATGTTGTTCAGTCTCATTGACTGTTGGAGACAAATGAATAGAGACTATAATCCGATTTCACACCATAACTGTGGTGGCACTGCACTCACACACACATTCTTCAGCCTGTATTTGGCAACGTACGACACCCGATTGGTTAAAGAGGCATGTATTACGCACATGTACCACCTGTCCAGGAGAGTTGTGCCCCTGCTGTAATGGCTTCTAATTGTGGTGGTTGAATAGACCGATTGCACTCGCAAAGTCATGTGACCTATACGTGTAGTGGGTATTAAATACCAACAAACATGGCGTCCACCAAAAGGAAAGTGTTTCATCATTTATCAGTATCATTTACCAAAAATAAAGCCGATGATAGGTACCATACTCAGACTACTGATGTAATGGGTACTATACCGTCACTTTGCTGTATTGTTTGTGAACAACTCAAAACACGTTGCTATAGGGTTGATACGCAATATAGGTATGTGATGTAGTGGGCGCAGTCGGTCTTTTACAGTGGCCTCTTGTAAGCTCGTTGGGTGGTTCTGTGGCACAAAGAAGTTTCTCTGTGTCAGAGAGTAACGCTAGCGGGATAAAATTCACAGAGCAACGTGTAAATCTGCTTTGGAACATACTGCGGTTCAGAGAAAATGCTAGATCACATATCTGCCAAACTGAAACCAAATTTGAACCCCATCCAGTGCAGAACAAATGCTCTGTTCCCCCCTCCAGACAGAAAAAGATTTGCACAATGGACAAGAATCATTTCCATCACAATACACGGATTCATTCAAAATAATCACAGTAGGATTCACAAACGTAACTTCCAAAAGAATGTGCTTGGGTGATGCATACAGAAGTCGTACAGTGTGTTGCATTGTTACATTATGACTACATGTTCATGCATGATGTACACAACCTCATTTTACAAAGAGTTGCACAGGGTCTTTGAAACTGAAAAAAAAAAGACAACAGTCATGCATTGGCCAGATGGACTTCACAAGCCTATTTCTTGGTGTATAACACAGCAGCATACAGAAACCTGTTCCCATAACATACAGTGAGAAAGATATCCAATACAAAAATACTTCTCAAAAGAAAAAATATCTGGATATAACTCACTCTGTTTTTCATATTCAAAAATAAAAATTTACGCCAGGAAAAAGTGAAAACACTTTGAAATGTGTTTTTGTTAAAAAAATGTAAAATAACATTTTAAACTATGAAATTTACGCATAATTTACAAAGTACTCAGTACTTCATTTCCAATACCGATCCTAATCATGAAAGTGATATTAAAAAACTGTCATGGTGTTATTCAAATACCACTTCACTGTCAAAGTTGTGTTAACAAAAACAAGGTCTACATGTAAGTACCAGCACCTAACATTGTAAAGGGTAAATTTAGACATGAGAACATCGAAGCCATAATCAGCTTTCGACTGTTGGTAGGTCAAGACTACAGGAGCTGTGGTGCTGTGTCAAGTTCTTTGGCATACATGTACCTACATGTAGAAGAGAATAATTGTTCGCATGTGGTCTGCCAGGTTTCAGCTGATGAATTTGTCAATAAAAGAGGCAGACTTGGCTAAGTCCTGGTTACTTGTGAAGAATTCTGTGAATGGTTTTGTGTCTGGTCTCCACTGCAACAGTGGGTACGGGGCTACAAAGAAAGAGAAGGTACTTGGGAACACTGCAAGTAAAAGTTAATATTCCTTGAAACAGGACAGGTATTAAAACACAAGCAGGCAGGGAATTCCAAAGAGATGCAGTAAGCAGGAGCAAAAGCTACGTGTATTTGGATCTACACCTTCGCTCTGCATCTATGCATTGCAACAATGTACCACTGACAAGGAGCAGTCATGTTTCTCTATCAAACACCCTGGCGAAATCACGTTCATTAAACAATGTCTGATGGGGAAATGTGCTTGATACAATTGTGATGCATTATCATCAAGAAAAAAGGCAACGAAAGCCTTTTTTCTTTCTTTTTCTCAGAAGACATCACACAACCAGATTCTTCCATTTCCAAAAACACATTTTCTTGTATGCATCAGATGCCCTACTACAGACTTACAAATAACTGCAACTAAGAAACCAAATGTTGACACTACACAAAAGGCACATCCTGCAATCAACCCTACGGTACTTCATGGATACATTGGAACCAGCTTTTATGTATACAAGTCACAGTTAACTTCCCTACAAAAATAGAAAATAATTTCAATTGATTCCTTCAAGGCCAATTTGATGTTTCATCCTGTTAAAAGTAATTTCCTGGTATGCTTGGCCATACATGTATTTGATTGCAATGGGCATCCCGCCTGGATGAACCAAAACTTCGTTTCTGGTGGCACAACTTCAATGATGAAACTTATAACAGCTGAAACAAGATCCTTGTAATCTGATTTTCAAGGCAGCTGGGCCCTTCTGCACCAAATGGTAAATGGTCTGATAGAACAAATGTCTGATCTAGTGTGTGATGGTAGAACATCAACTTCAGGTATGTCATGTAATTATTAGAGGAATTTATAGGACACACAAGAACAATTGCTGATGCACCTGTACCCAACTTGGTAACCTCTTGCTGTGCTTTTATGCTTTGCTAAGATAGAAAACTAAAAGGTTTCAAGCTTCAGAAAAAAAACCAATTGTAGAAAGGAAACAAAAATGCAGCTACTGTTAAAAGCATATTGTGAAAATGTTGAGACTGAAGTTTTGTGGAGAAAGAAGAGAACTTGTTCAGTTGCTGATATGAACTAAGAGCAATAAAAATGGTTGAATTGGTAAATGGGACCAGAGGCAAGTTTTTGGCTTTAGTGGGCCTATTTGTTCAGCTGCCTTCCAAGTTTCTGTGACACCTTGAAATACATTTACATGTAACGGTGTACATTTGTGAAAACCAAAAAATTAGATTCTGTAATATTGTATCAGTACATTTTACTTCCAAATACTTGATTCCAAAAAATAAATATCTGAATGCTTAATATTCGATCAATATCTGACAGAGCCCAACACAAAGGATTTACTTTGGTGTTGTGTAAAACAAATCGTAAATGTTTCACATTCGTGCAATGGAAAGAATCATATCATAACTTAACAGATGAAATGTTTCATTCCAATTGACATCATCTTGTAGTGCATTCTATCTGTCGACTTAAAAATTGTTTCATCCACTGCAGTCTCAACAACTAATCATTTGTATAACATTCAACCTTTTCTTTTTTTAATATATATAAAGGCGCTTTTTATACCTACATGTACATGTGCACAGGATAATTTTTTTCTCATTTAATGTTTTATCTGAAATCTGAAAACCTATTCCGGTTCTAACATCCCCTCATTCCACGTTACCATACCTACATGTAATTACATGTATTACAAAATAAATTCTAGAACAGTGAATAGTATTATACATGAACAAGCACTTTACGTATATACACCTGTACATCATTATGAAACATACAGTCTATACAAAAGGACAAACTTGTTACAAGTAACATTCTACCGGGATTCTTGTATCTGACTATTTTGTGATTTCTCTTTCCCAGCCATTTTCCCACTCTGCTTTTTTTTCTTTTGTCAATCACAAATCCTCAAAAGGTACATCGCAGGTCTTCGAAACTCCAGTCCAAACTGAGTCACTATTAGCATTTGCACGTAACTATATGTATGACAAGGGCATATTCATATGTCATTGTTCATTCTACGTTTCCTTTGACTAGACTGGTGATGGACTCCTCAACTTCATGTATGTACATGTACAGTGCGTGTACGATCTCTTCACATCTCATCTACCTTAAATCATTGGTTGGGTGTTAGTCTTGGTCCAAGACTGGAATTGGATAGTACTCCCCTACCGGAAAATTCTGAGTGTATCTTTTGCACACACACGAATTAGTAAAATAGCACATGGAGTGCCCATCCCCACTGTGCCATGCAATTACCCAATTGTCCCCGTGTGAGGTATAGTATGCCTGCTGACTTTGCCGAGACTGGATTTGGTCGTTCTTGATAAAGCCCTTTGTCACCATACAGATTACCCCGGCCAGGCATCGGGAAATAAAGCTCAAATCCAGGCTTGGGCCAAGACTAGTTTGGTATGGCAATGCCAAGTGTCTCCAATGCTTGTAACAACGTATGGGCTTTGTGCTGGTTCAACTCTGCAAGGATTGAAGGGGCACAACTTCAAAATTGTAGCTGATAAATTTAGTTGATAACCAAGAATCAATAATAACTTGAATTTTCTGAAGTTTCCCTTGGTGCTTGGAGGATAGTGAATAAGTAGAAATATTGCAGCATGGCAGTATTTTGCTAAATGATCACTGAGCTCTCAGCTTTTACTGTAAGTCAGCAGGTCATCAATCTCAGCTGCCATCCTGTCTTCATCACTGCTACTTGGCTCTGAGTCACTCAGGCCAGCACTCGAGCTGCTGTCAGTCGAATCCTGCTCAGAGTCACTGTCACTGTCTCGCCGTCTCTTCCTCTTCTTGGTCCATCCTCTGGGGCTCTCAGCGGTGAGGCTTTCATCACTGGAGGAGGAGATAGCCTGGGTGATACTACCAAGACTTTCCTCATTGCTGCGGACATCTTCTGCTGAATCGCTGCTGCTGCTCTCATCGAAGATGTCTTCGACTTCCCTGTCCATGCTTTCCAGCTCCTCAGAGGAGAAGCTGTAGACTGGGTTGTACTCCACTGAAAGACTCAGCTGCCGTGATTTGATCGCTGCCGGGGCTGCGTCCATGCCCTCGCTCCCTCCATCATCTGCCCGCGAGTCAGGAGAGAGTTTCCTCCGTTTCACGTCTCCCTCTCGATCCGGCGGGACTCGGGCCTTTCCCGCCTGCTTCCCCTTGTTTTTTGCCAGTCGGCGAGCTGTTTCACTGTCGCTGGTGCCCGGCGTGCTTGCCCGGCTGCTCGATTTGGAGCTTTGCCGGACATGCCCGGGGCAGAGTTTGAAAAGATGCTCGTCCACCCGCTGCCACCTCTCCCAGCAACACCACAGCCACTCAGGTGTAACAATGTGGATGCTCTTGGCCCGCTGCGCTGTGTGCACCTTGGATGTGCCAGCTTTGGCTGCAACCAGATGAGTGGTCGCGTTGGCTGGGCTTGCTGAACCCTTCACTCCACAGATGATGCCCGGGCTGATTCGCGCTCCGAGTGCCGAGGCCACCTTCCATGCTTTGCTCTGCTCTGGGTTCATGTTCGTTGGGAAGACTCCACTGAAGACAAGGTTTACGCCTGCCAGCACTTTCTGCTTCAGAGCCGGCAAGATGATTTTCAAATCTGGAATGGATGGCTTGTTTTCGCATTCAGGGTTCTTCTGCAGGTGATCATATGCATCATAAAATTCTTTATGGATGCGTTCCAGTATATCTTCCAAGTAAAGAAAATAATCGTCACTATCATCACTTTCCTCTTGAACTTTCTTCTTTTCCTCTACAATCTGTCCTGGATTCTGGTCTCCATTTTCCTGAGTGGTATCTGCATTAGATTGGGGATTTTTTGGATTGCCGTCAACTTCCACTGGCTGGGTTGAATCTTTAGTTTGTTCATGCAGTGTGGGTTTGTCTCCAAAGGGATCTCCTTTATCAACCAACGATGCCACCACTTCATCCTTGATAGTTTGTTTCTCTGCATCTGAAGCATCTTTGGTTTGTACGGCATCTGACTCTTCAATTTCTGACTCCTTGGCTGTTTCCTCCACCTCCTTCTCTGCTTGTTTTCCAGCGACAGTCGCCTTGAAGTCCTTCTTTGGCATGCCAGGAGGGGCATTGATGTCCCCCGTGCCCTGGAAGTATCTGTACGGGGGGACCAGGATCAGATTTGGTGCGTAGTTCCAGACGTCATCTCGATCGTCAATGATGACCACCATGTTGTCCCCACTGGGAAAGATGGACCTGTCAAGGAAGTGTTTAAAAAATAAAGAACGTTTTTGAAAACAATCATTGCTGAGACTCATACACTTATTACTTCACATGAATAGAGCTTTGCAAAGTGTGCCATTACGGAAGACTATGGTCTCATCCCTACCGTCTTTTGGAAAAGAGGAGTGTTGGATGGACACATTACAAAATGGTGAATAAACATGACAGGTGGAATAGAAATTGTAATTTTGTGTGGAATAAAAACTCTAAAGCACCTCGTAATCTGCATGGCCAACCGATTGACCATATTCATCTGTACTGAGTCATTTGCATGCAAGCAATTCATGCGGGCACAGAACTCGTGAACCACACACACATTGTGATCAAGATGTCCAACGTACCTAAAGCTTGTACATGTACAATATAACTGCATCTTCGTGGGCAGTACTATGGATACCAGAGTACATGTACATCATTAGGGCAAATTCACCCCTTGGTATAGGGAATTTACGCATGGTTAAAGAATTCATTCCAGCCATAAAAAATCCTCTACAAATATTTACTTAATCTGGCTCTAAGGGATTCAAAATAATGCGGTTGCAACAGTTGAAAAGAAGAGAAAGCAGTGTCGAAGAGCAAAAAAAAAGTGAATGTACGCCGTCATGGCTGTATTTTGGGAGCACATA
Organism: Acanthaster planci; assembly: GCF_001949145.1. Next base: position 2,695,732 of record NW_019091370.1, on the reverse strand, counting down.
TAAACAAATTGTAAGGCAATGAATGTGCACTGCGCATAATGCGCACTGGACGCACTGCCATCCATCCTTTTGCCTATTGTTTGCCCATACATTCAAAATCACAGTTATATGCGCACGACTGGCAGTCCATGTCTATGGATGGCACTGCTTGGTAGCAAAGCGCCCTCTCTTGTTCAGGAATGAGTTCATATAAAGGCTGTCAGCTTTTGGCAATTATTCAAGAGGCAGTAACAGTCAAATTTAAATCAGGAGATTATACCTTAGATTGGCGGTCTTCAAGTTGGGATCAAAGCACTCGTCCCTGGAGAGTATCCGGTGAGAGAAGTACTTCTTCTCTGGGTCCAGGTAGGAGGCGATGGTGTGGGCATAGAGCCGTGCCCCCATGGTGAAGATGTGGAGTTCGTAGAGGGTGGCAGCCTTCTCTAGGAAGGCGCGGTAGCCCGGCCGCATCTTGGTGTGGTACCAGGGCAGGTGCTTACCCTGGCCCCACAACTGGAAGTGGCACACTCCCTGAAAATAGGAACCATGTTGGGCATTGATTTTTTTTTTTCTCTTGAGCCATGCCTAAACTAAGTCTCAACATCTACTGCTTTAGCCCTTCATCACTGGCTAACTCTGCAGACTATACCGGCAAAGTACGTATTTTAAACAAATATTGACTGTTTTGATCCTTATAAGGCCTGTCTTCGGGACCATCTCTCATCTAGGGGAGGACCAACATCTATCTATCCCTAGCGTTTCATCTAGGATTCAAATACCTGCCCAACTTCTATCACCCAAAATTCTTGAAACTTGATAGTTCATCACTATGCTGTCAGACTGTCAGACAGCTTCTGTCCCAATCTACCAGCTCTTCCAAGGTTAAAACACTCACCTCCTCAGGCTTATAAAAAATTCATCTTAAAATCGCGGATTCAGTTCAGTTAGGGTTACAGAAAGCTACAAGTAGCCTCCCTCAATGATCCATGAGGTATTCTATTTGAATTTGGAAATAGCCACTGGCCACTGCACGGTTCCTCCTGTTGATTTTTTTTTACCACCTTACTTGAATGAGTCAGTACTAGTGTGTCACTCCTACATGTACATGCATCTATTTCCATAGTGTCCACACTTACAGGCAAGTTTGGGGCTACGTTGTCCATTGTGGTGTGTATGATCGTCTGGTCTAGGTCTACAACCAGTACCAGCTTGCGGTTTTTCAGCAGACGCTGCTCATCCAACTTGGCAAGCTCATATGCCTCCTAAAAAAAAACACAATTAATTTACAAAATCTAGACAGGAAAAGCAGAAAAGACTGTTACAGGCAGAAGGAAATTAACATGTACACAAGACACGGACATTTACATGTACATGTATATTCCTACTATGTGCTGTTTGCTGAGATAGCAGTATAGACAAAGTTGAAAACCAACCAAAGTTGGTTTTAGATTTGTCCTCTATGTAGTTTGAGAGTTTTGAAAACCACTTACTTGTACGTGTATTTGGTTTTGGCTGTGTTTCAATAGGTTTAAGAAGTTCATATTTGAGGGTTATAGTCTTAGGTCATGTTTTAGTAGTCAATATCATCCAAAAAATTATGGGCTTTTAGAGGGCTTTAAATATTTCTGGGACAAATATATTGCAGCAAACACATGACTTTAGTCTGGACTTTGCTGCCCAGGTGCAGAGTGAAATTGTTGCAATTTGTGTGCGGATTTTTTTTTATTAAGAAAAAAGAAAAAATTGCCTAGACTTACTCCCAGAGCACTGAAAACATTAAGGACAATTATTCTAACCCTAACCTTCCCAAATCCTCAAAAATCCTTGAAGTGGTTTAGGAAGATTTAGGCTGTATAGCAAATCGCATGGCTGATTCTGAAGGATGCATGATGTCATGGTCTTGGGCTGGACCTTACGATGTTTCTGCTAAGCCATGCATAAAGTCAGACCTAGGTTATACATGTACAATGCATGCCAACTCGTCCCCACTGCTCCAGGATACCACATGCACTGCCTCAACATAATAACAGGAACTGTAGGTATATGTAGGGCTGAGTCCATTCGAATAATTCCCTATTCGAATATTCGACCTTCAATTCGATCAAGTATCCAAATATTCGGTGGTACTGACCGGCAGATTGTTGGAAAACACACCTTGTACAAAATCAGTTGCAGTAACGCAAACAATTGTATATTATAATCAATATTATAGCTCCTTATGTCTAGGAGTATTTCCAGCCAAGATTTTGCACTATTTAAGACACAAACAATACTTCTTGCCCTGTTGAAAATTTCTATTCCTTTTAAATTTTTTCATGAATAATTTACTCTTTGAATCGTAAGATTTCTGTCGCTTTTCATTTCAATCTGCTTGAAACAAGCCTCCATGGTACAATATTTTTCATTTAAAAATTTCATTTAAAAAATTCTCCCTTCCTTTTCCTGAATTTGTATTTGAATATTCAAATTGGGAAAATAATATTTGAATATTCGATAATCAATCAACTATTCAGATGTCAGGATATTTGGCATAGCCCTAACTGCAGGAGGATTTTGGAGGATTGAGGCAGCAGGCACACCTCCAAGGAACACATTCAAGAAATAACAAGAGGATTAGGTGGATTAACACTGTATTAGGTATTCCATGGAGGCAGTTGAAGAATTGACTTGATTGAGGTTTCATCCTAGACAAAACAACATGTACATGTAGTCACAAGAAATAAGCAATGCATGGCATTCCGGCTAGTATCCCGCTTGTGCTTGGCAATCATATTCTACGCTAAGCAAATTTAAGTGCTCTATGAGATGTAACAGAAACAAAGAAATTCCAACAGTACACACATACATGCACATACCTCTTTGCTGACTTGCAACTCTGGGATGCTGTGAACCATGGCAACAGAGGCTGTGGTTGCTTGGCGACGTTGTCCAGGCAACCCTTGAGCCCTGGCAAGATAGAAGAACAACCACCTTTAGTGCTAAAGCAATTGAATGTTCTTATCATTAACAAAAGGCACAACATAATCCTAAATTATTCAGGTCCCCTGGGCATAAAGGCATTGATGTTGACAATAGTTACACAGAAACTTTCAACTGGTGTTTGAATTCTACAGTAGCAGCACTTTTCTTCAAGGCAGCTCTTCTTGTGAGATTCTGTCGGAATTGAAATATCATGCTCTTTCATTTTTCCAGCTTTTCCTATTTCGGGTCCCTCCAGTCTGTAACCGATCAGTCTGTAATTTAAAAACTGTTTTATGACTAGTTAATTATTGAAATAATATTGAAAAGAAATAGCCAGAGTAAAAGCCCAGATCATTCTCGTCAAAAAAGATTAATATAATATTAACATGACCAATGTTTCATTAAATTGACCGTAAGTATATTGCATAGCTACATGTATATGTACAGCAAAAATTTGTGTCGCAAGGCTTAGGCATGGTACGAAAAAATGCCACTTTTTGTGAAATCGGCTTGAGATTAAAATTTTTGTTTTAAGTATTTGTATATCCCTGACAGCTTCATTCCTGAGTACATGTACATGTAGCTCTAAGAGTTCGCTGACAATGTTGTTGGATGGAGTCAAGTCTGAAATATGCCATACTCTCTGAGATCAGCTCCACATTCAGCACACATATCCTTCATAACTGTGGGATGTGAACAGATGGAAACTTTCATGATGGTAGTCCTGGAAAAAAATTAATAAAATCATGACAATAGCCACTAATTGTTTATGTAATCTCATTTTTAAGTAAAATGCCATTAGGGTTTTTAACTAATAAACATTTTCAGTAATTAGTATTTCATAATTAGTTTGTGCTGGTGTTTGTTTTTTTGACATGTTTTGGGAGATTTGTTTTTTGGAGCTTTTGTTTTGTTCACTGCTTTAGTTGGTTCTGTTTTATGGTGTGTACTTTTAGTTTTGTGTTTTTGTTCTTTTTTTTTTTACAGGTGGACATGACATGATAAAACAATCACTTTAACAAGACAGAAAGTCTACATTTCCAACTGGGGCAACAATGTTTCAGTCTGCCCCCTCCCCGGCACTGGCATCCGGCCCCACTCACATAAAATTAAGAAAAACTTCTAACTATACCCCCTTAGGCTACACATGTTCACAACTACACAGAACTTCAATTGTTGATGCATAGAGGATGACCTCCATGCTTAACATGGTTGATGACATCATGTTTAGATGCCCTTTTTTTCTCCTGAATGCCCTAGAACTCCGCTCGAGTTGGTAGCTATTATTCGGCCTGACATTAACCATGTTAATAACTGCATATCTAGCGCCTGAGCGACATAAGGCATATACATGTATGTCACATACACACATTACATGTATATTGACCATGTTGATATAGGCCTACGTAAATTAGCCCGCGTACATTGATACTGTACATGACGTAACTTCGTAAGCACACTTCGTTTAAAATGTGTAAATCATGATGATGGGAAACATCAAACACGTATAATGAAAAATGACTGACTCCAGTGAATCTGCAGTAAGCATAAACAGGGACTAAAAGTAAAGGATTTCAAAAAAATTTATTAATCAGCAAAGTCACTTTTTCGTACCCTGGATGGACCACGTCTCCCTCGTTGACTAGTAATTCCTCCACAGTTCCGAAGTGCTCAGACTTAAATTTAAGAGTCTCATTGCCATCATGTTCACCTTGCCCGTTGGTATGAAGTGCGTAGATTGCAATTATGGTACCTTTGGATATTGTGGCTTTCGGTTTTACCTTCAATTTTAAGATTTTACAAACACTTTCGCTCGGAAGCGAAAAATCCATTAAATTTTCCGCCATCTTGAATTTCTGCAATCAGACATTTTTTGAAATTCTACAATGCATATTTCAAGTTTGAATAAGATCTTTCATTAAATTAAAAAATAAAAATAGAAGCAACAAAAAAATTATTTCCTATTTGAAAATGTCTATAAAATATAAAACATTACTGGTTTCATTTTTAGTTAATTTATTATTGAGCCTAAAATTATTAAAGCGCTCACTTAAAACATCACAACGGCCGTTTCATGACTCGATAATGAGATAGGGTACCAAGCTATGAGGCTCAGCGCGCTGCTCACGCATTCTCCATGCACGTAATGTCATGAATGTCGGATAGTGTCTGGTAAATCAATCGGGTTCAAATGTGTCTGTTTTCTGGTAAGGGCAGTGGAAATGTCTTATTATCTTACGTGTATTCATTGTGACCTGAGTTAACTGAAGTTGATTGCAGACCATAGTCAGGACAGTCATCAGCAAATGTTCATTACCTTTCGCGTTTCGGGAGGGATAGGCCAATGTGGAACATGTGTAAACGGGATCCTCGTATTGCGTAGGCGTAGGCATGTTACATGTGTTCGGACATGATATACATGTACATGATGTAGGTCCTAGACTCATGAGACTAGTTTAGGATTGCCCTGTTCGACACAATTTTGACTCCTAAACATGCCTAATCATGTATGTCTTAACGTTGAAGAACTAGTACTAGACCCGTAAACAGGGCCCAATGACGTACATGTATGTCGTATACTGGGAGGAGTATTTTTCATGTTCGTTAGGCCCTGTTTACGGGTCTAGAGAGCTACCAGATAGTTATTAGGTTAACTTATTAGCAATCTGGCTGGGGTGCCTTTTAGGGGCATTTTATTGTATTGGCCTGCGAAATAATAAATGAAATGAAATGCCCTACAAAATGAAATCGGGCTATAGAGGCTCTCTTCTGTCTCTTTTCTGTCGCCACCACAGGCGACAGAAAAGAGACAGATTGTAAAAAAGAGCCACTACAGCCCTATTTGTGGGGCTAGTCCTCACGTTACACCATGGTCACCATGGTCATGTACACTGACATGACATGCATGAGGGCATCACTTGACACCCTGTGATTAAGTGTGAACAAACTCAGTAGACTGGTCTGAAAAAAATCATGGCATGCCAAGTGGGGGCTTACAGTACACACACTTGCTTAAGGTATGATCGGAGTAAAAGTACATGTAGGCTTTTTGCCTTTATGATCGACCTGTCAACCCCAGACCTATCCTTTTTTACCCCAAATTCAAGCAACCTTTTGACCAAGTTGAACTTGATGGACTTTGTCTTGGCCACTTGAGCTGCAAGGCAGTTCCACTCATTGATTACTCCTATAGAGAAAATCTTCACATGCTCAGAAGATTTAACAGAGGGGAACAAATTCATGGCAACAACATTACGTAACATTTGGTGTATGGATGCTGTTCATGGTTATTGTTGTAGACAGTTTTTCCCCTCAAGCTTCGTACACTGAACTTGTGCAGGGGCGCTAAAATCAACATGGCGACGGATTAGGAAATTGGCTTATTCAATCCCTTCTTCAGCGCCAGCTTAAACAATTTGTAGCTGTCACCATGGTGACCTCAGATCTGATTAGTGTTTCTTGTGCACAGTTTACCTTCATCGTGTTCATCAATGCCTTCCTGGAGCTACTTTCTAAAAAACCTCTTCAGTATTTCCCCATCTAAATTTGATATTTTACACCATTTTATTACTTTCTGATGGAGAAAAATTAGTGATGTATGCGTATATGAAACTCTTACCATACTCTTATCGTTAATGATCTCAAGATAGGCCCTAAGATAGTTGCCTAACACTTTTCAACAGGATAAGAGTAATTCAGTGTTCAAGATTTGTTAATGGTTAAGTACTTCCAGAACTGTAAAGTTTGTAAAGAACCTTACACTTTTAGAAGTAATGGCTAATGTTGAGCACAATCACTATAAAACATGTCAGTCATCAACACTGTGCTAGCGGCTGGCCGGTAAGAAGTTAGTGGATGTACACATACATACATGTTCATGTAATGGACTGTGAACTGCTACCAACATGATTTGGCTTTTTTGCAGGCTCAAAAGAACACATGCGGTGACTTGTTGGGAAGACTTAGGATTCACTTTAAAAGAATAAAATGATGATTTTGTGATTTTACGGGTTAGGAAAAAAATGTGTCCTCATGTTGTGACTCAGAATGTGGCATGCTAAAGTAATAGGTCGAAGTTACGTGTAATATTATAACGCTTTGCGATATGTGTCTTATACATGTAAATCTCTCTCCACAAAATTCTGAAAATTAGATCTATTGAGCAAGTTTATTCAAATTTCAAAGCCAATGTGATTTCCAAACTACTCGGCCTCATTTTGGCAGTGCCAACTATATTGGGAGTGACTCGGAGGGTAGTTTGGACCATAAATATTTATTTACATGTGTCTTCAACAGATGGCATCGCCAACAGCAACACACACTCCCCCATCCCAGGTGGTGCATTTTGACAGCACCAGTAATGCTTCTCATGGGCGCAGCCACAGCTCAAGTAGTAGGAGGACCACATGGCCAGCTAGGCGACACACGCCATACACAAAGACTCCCAAATCAAGACGGCTGCATGGTATCAACAGAGATGTTACCCATTTCTTAACCCAAATCTCTGAACTTACCAAACTCTTTAGAGAGAGACTTCCTGAGAAAATTAACCCATAGGATTTTTCATATGGAATGTCAGGGAAAATTTGGTAGTCAAAAGAAAATTGAATTGGCCTGAGTAAAGACTATTTGTTTTGTACTGTAAGAACCTTGGGCCAACTGCGCTCCCTCTTTAGTCATTAGAATTATCAAAGTCAAACAGTGTTAATTAAGGCAAAGGTTTGGACTTAACTGTTGGGTTTTTGGGTCTACTGAGCTGTGGGCTTTCAATGCAGGTTTACAGAAGACACCTTTTCAACTGTTTGATGCATGCCTGGAAAAGCAGATTGGTAGATTTCAGTTTATTAAAAAGGAACCTGTCAGTATCCTGGTTGCAAAGCCAGACACAATGCACATGTTACATGTACTTGTACAATGTAGAAGAAGACATACATGTAACAGCTGTTCATTTTGATATTTCTTTCCTGCAGCACTGAAGAAGTGTGTGACCAATTATTTCGTGCACTAATCTGTTTTTGTATTAAATGTGGTACAGTTAAACTATCAGAACTCTCTCTGTTCCATTCATGGAAAGTTGGCGTGAAGTTTTTTTGCTGGTATCTGACTAAACAAACATCTCGGTCATTTTCATTTTCCAGGGAAAAGTAGCCGGCTAGAGAGAACCCCAGTGGTTCCAGCAGGCGACTCCCACGCCCTCAAGCAACTGACCAATAAAACCTGGCATGTCTACCAGGTCACCCCTCTCAACAATTTCCAGCACTCTGTGGCCGCGCTGAGGAAGTATTCCAGGCATCTGTCGGCCACCCTGCAAGCAGTAAGCCATGAGACTAACAAATGGGTTTCTATTGATGACACTGTCCCCCTGATTTAACCACTATCGGCATAATTGCTTCATAATTGCTCACACTTGTAGTGGATGCAGTAGTATTTTCGACTGAACATACAGACCTGTCTATATAATGAGATACCAGAACCGCAGTCCTTGACAAAGTTGGACTAAATGAATGCATACCCTAGGTGGTCATTTGTTCAAGATCTGTTTGACATTCGGTACGGCATTGTCACTTTTTTTTTTGAAACTACCAAACAATGCAGAGGGGGGTATTTTCCATGACCCATGGCCCTTTGAAGGCTCTGTACATGGTCAAACTCCAGGAATTAGTTTGAGCCCCTGTGTGTGTAGAAACTCAATTTGAACATCTGATGTGGGGGGATGAGCATAGATGTAAACTTCGTCAAGCAACTCTACATGCTGAATTTGCTAGAATGTGTTTGAACGACTGGATGTTCTACAGTTTACGACACAGGCAACCCTCGCATGTTTAGACATCACTAGGCCTTAAGTGGTGAAAGTACTCCCTCGGGGGCCAAGAAGACTGAGATTGTTGAGAATTGTTTCTTCTGGAGACCATGCGTGGCGACTGTACCCTTTGGGATAACTATTGCTCGTATTCATTACACCCCATTTTGAGCATGCGCAAGCGACTTCCCACCAAAGGCTCTCATGGTCCTGTTGAGGTCTTTAATTTGTTCATGCATCACTCCAAGCGTGTGAGTCACTGGTACCCAGGATGTATTTTGTGCAAAGGTTACCACAGAAAGTCGTCCACTGGTGGATAAATGGTAGATGCTCAAACTAGCCCTTGATGGCTTCTTGTTTATTCAGTGCTGTCATTCTAGGATTGGTCCATATTACTTTCTTCTTCTCTGGGTATCTGGACGGAAATGTTGTGGCTGAATAGATGAGATTCACAATACAGTGCACCACCAAGAGGTTGCCCCGGATAGGCCATTTTCAAGTTTACGGTCAACAAAAGCGTGACTGTCTCACTACAGTTTGCTTTTGAGCATCTCAGTAGACAACTGGGGGAAATGTTTGATAGATTGGGACATTTCAATGTAATAGAAGAAAGGAGTGGTCAAAACTGGTACTTAAAAGTACACCTAAGAATCTTCCCCATCGAAATGAATTCAAGTTCTCCTCATGCAACCGGCGAGAAGAATTTGTTGGCCTTTTCCCACTGTACACTGAAAAAAAGACCTCTTCGTGGTGCATTGTGTAGAAAAAGTGACAGAAACACAGTGCTTGTGGTGCGCACTGAACCAAAGAAGCAGAGATTAAAAAGTAATGCACGACACCACA
>NW_019091370.1:2668931-2685357 GCF_001949145.1 Acanthaster planci | reverse complement strand
GATAGACATTACTGGCTATGACGGTGACTATACAAGCCCCTTTGATCTGTCTCAGATAGGTATTACTGGCTATGACAGTAGGCATTACTGGCCATGACAGTGACTATCAAAGCTCCTTAGATCTGTCTCAGATAGACATTACTGGCTATGACAGTGACTATACAAGCTCCTTTGATCTGTCTCAGATAGACATTACTGGCTATGACAGTGATTATACAAGTTCTATATCAGATAGGCATTACTGGCTATAACAATGACTGTCTTATAGTTAGGCATCCTAATGGAAATTGACATTACATGTACATGTATGTGGTGAAAATTGTTCAGGCTTGCTATTGATTTATATCGTAAAACATTCTTGCAAAGGTTTATAACTCAAAAGTGGCTCTGACAACTTGTGAATAATTTTGTTACCGGTAGGTTTGTCACATTTACAGCTGAAGGCATTGAAAACAAAACCTTCCAGGGTATTTTGTAAAGAAATCCTGCCATCATTTGTCGAAGTGATTTGCCAGCAGAGTGCAACAAGGTCCAATAGCCTGTGTTTTCTATCCCCAAGGCCAACCAGCCTGAGAGTCTGTGGTTACCAACCACCACAGGATCCAACAGTGGCATTGTACGGTGGGACGAGCTCCCGTTGTCTCAGCTTGGACACTGGGCAGTTTATTCAGCTGCTGTTAGCTGCCCAGTGCAACAAGATCCACCTCTGTTAAACTTGTCACACTTTGCTGCCTCTAGCAAGGTTAGGGTCAGTTTACAAAGTGCAGCTTGCTTGGGATAGCTCCATCTCTTTTTTTTTCCCCTTCCATATTTAAGATGACCCAGAAGCTGTAGAGCTGACCATTAAGTCCCGAGGTCAAGGTCGAGGGGCCAACGCCAAAGTCATCTTCAATGCCATTTTCTGCTGTGTCGGCTGGGAGCACAGAGGCCAACTGGCTGAAGGGTTGACAATGCTTCCTGTACTTCTGGTGAAGGGGACGGCAGCAGTCACAAGATTTGTCCTCTCATGGCTTCAGGTCAGTTGGAACTTGCTCTATTCAGTTAAAACTGTCTGACGTAACTGGCACTCAAACAATTTACAATATACTGTCAGGTTTTTATCAGAGGGTTGTCTGACTCTGTAAGCTGCATGTATTTACATGTAAGAGACTCGTTCATCGCTCAAAATGTGTACATTAATCCTAACCCTGCCAGATGTAGCATGGTACAGCAGGTGTAAAAGTCTGGTGTGTTTTTTGCACTGGACAATCAAAAACAGCTGAAAAACATGACCCATGTGATGACAATGGGAGCTGGTCCCAGCATGCAATGCCACTGGTTGATCTTGTGGCACTGAGTAGCAAAGCTACTTAAACAAATGATGCAGACAGCTGTGTCCGACAGGGTTTCTAGCCAAAATACCCTGGAGGGTGTAAGGGTCAGGCATAAAGCCTCAGCAGGCACATAGCCTTGCAGCTAGGGGGGTGGAGTTGCTGGCTTTGCGGACATTGAAGCAGTGTGTACATACACAGAGCACTGATTTCCCTTTAGACAAGTTATCACAGTATCAAGCTTCGTATCTGTCAAAGCTTGATAGCTTCCATTCACTGGTGCAGAATGCTTGAGAGGAAGAAGTATTCATGTACATGTATATATGTACTTTCTCATAAATGTTCGTATTCAAAAAAACACTCAACCAGAACACCGGCCATTGGCTTTTTCGAGACAGGCACTTTGTCACAAAGTATGGTAACTCTTCCAACCTGTTGGTGCACATACATGTATAGCACAGGATTAATACCTGCAACTTGCTGTCACTCTAATAAGTTATTTAGCAGAAGGGTCTTTGCATGGACATCAAGCTTTAAACTGGCAACAGGTTTATTGACTTATTTTCCATTTTATTTATACAGGATAGCCTGTTCATTTACTGAACTACCTTATGGGCCATCTATAAAAAAAACTGAATTTTTTTTATAGTATATGCATTTGAAAATTAAAACAAAGTCAGATGCAAAATCAAGGCTGAGTAAATATTGAAGAAGTCAAAAACGCATAGTGGAACCAAACTGAATAGAATTATCAAAATGTGCCTAGTCAGTGAAACTTGTGTAGAAGAATGACAACATTGTGATTTAGGAATTCTGGAGCAAGATTTTTTTTAATTAAATTTAAAAAAAATTAACAGGAAAATATACATGTATGTCTCTAAAAATATGTGTTTCTGTCTCCAGAGAGGGGATCTTTTGCTCTGAGTCAATAGGGTTAATGATTTGTCATTTCAAAAGTGTCTCATTTTCAATTTTAGGAAATCTTGTGCTCCATTTTGATCATAAAAATAGTGTAAAACACTTAGATGTTGCTGCACATCATCACCTCTATTTACAGGTGCAGTTTGACTGCCATGTAAAGAAGATGACCTTTAACCCTGTTGCTCTGGTTTGGATGGTCTCGATGTGGGCTGGCCTTTCCACAGGTGACTGTTTTTGTGCGATATCATTGGTGGATGTTTTAGGGTGGAAGCATTGTTTGTAAGAAGTGGGAAGAAACGTATCCAGTGTATGACTGGATATCATGATTGCCCTATTAGATTTTGAACTTTAATCCGTAGATGCATTTATACCTGCTGTTTCCGATTGTTACCTTTTTGTTTGGTCACAAAATAAAGGTGAATGCAGAGTGTCAGAATGCAGCGAGCTGGGAAATTTAAGAGCAAAATCAGGACAAAGTGAGATTGAGATTGCAGGTGGATTACTAACAGAGAAAATATACCTTGTATGCAGAATAAGTACAGTGAAAATGGATAGAAATGCTCTGAATTCTGTTGCCAAATTATTGCCAAATTGGCTATTACCCTTCTTGTGTCTTAAAAGCCTCATTATGTGATTTGATCTAAATGGGCCATAAATATCCATTTTGCAATGGCCAAACAAGATCCAGGCTTCACACCTGTTTTGTTTGATTCATTAAGATTTTAGATGGAAAAAAGGTTGGAATACTAATCAGGTTTTTAACCTCGTCAACAGGAGAAAAGTCCAAAACCGTGGAACTTCTCTACACTGTTCCTAAAACAGTAGAAGGGCTGAGTCGCATCACAATGACAATAGATGCTACTGATGCCAAGATCTTATGGGACAGGTAATTGATAACATAGACAACTCAACACACCAAACCCTCCAAACAAAAAAAGCCACTTAATCTCATCTCTGAAACATGTGAATTGCAACTTGTTTTAATGATTCATAGTAAATGAGTTTGAGCTTCTGACAAATATGGCTGTGTATTTCTCAGTGTGCATTTCATTCTAGCTCGGACACCTCACCATAAATGGTCCACTTTGTGTATCCCTGGGGGAGTTCCAAAAGCAGACAGTCTTTTTATGAGTGGCTCCATCAAAATGAGGAATGAGCCTGTATTTGACAGAAGAACGTCTAGCACCCAATCATGAGATATCCATCTTGTTTCAAGAGCAGGGTTTGAGAAAGGAATGGGCACTTCTGGGGATTTCTCAAAACTTAGTTTTTTTCTGTATGTTCTAATTCATGCATAAAATAAAGGAAAACACAACTGATATGAGTTATGAGTCCACATTCAGCGTAAAATGTTCAAAAAAGATAACCTTGTTGCTTCATGAGATTATTCGTTATAATCAAATGTTGACTGATTAGAGCATTCCTTAGTGAGCTCATAATTTTTTTGTGTGTGTGGAATTTGGCAGTGTACATGATGAAGGATCTGCCGACTTCACTGCGGATGAAGTGACGGCATTCATCAAGGCATTGGAGGCACACTTCTTCCATCACTTCAAGATACACCTTGCTGTGAGTACATGGATCTCATATGGGTGGATTCACAATTCTTAGAAGTAGTGGTCTTGTATCGGGGACCCAAGTCATCCAACTCAGCAAACTGAGAACATTGACAGTTGTAATAAAGTCGTCGCATGTCAGTTACAAGCCAGTCACCAGTTTAGGTCACACAGTTCCAACTAAAATAGAAGACTGTATATTGTATTAAATGGCATGTGTCTATGATAGGCGTTCCATGCTTTATCAGTGGTGTACAGTGTTGTAACCTACAGATCTTTTCACTAGTTAATGTGTCGCTAGTCAAGTCACATGTCTTCTGAGTTAAGTCAAGTCTTCGGTCAGTTCTTACCAAGTCAAAATCCTGGTAATTGTTCAAACTTATCTAACACTGACATGGTACCTGTGCACTTCATTCCTTATTGATGGTCTGGCCTATGTGCCTAAGCTATACTATTACAAATATCACTACATTTATGGTGAAAAAAAAACAGATGCTTCCTTTCTCACACAGAAAAATTAACGGTACTTTATTTTCTTGCATTTCACAACAGTTGTTTATGCCGAGAAGTCAAATTTGGGCAAGTCAGGTCCGAAGTCGATTTTCCCTAGTCAAGTCTCAAGTAATCTTTTTTAGGACAAGTCAAATCTCAAGTCAAATCAAAAAAGTAACTGGAGTCTGACTCAAGTTCCAGTCAGCAACTTCCAGTCAGCAATACTGATGTTATGCTCCTATGCTGATTTGTGACCTGACTCGTCATTGACATTTTGTACATTAGATATTCTGGCAAAATGCTGATATGCTGGCAATGAAATGTTCAGCGGCTCCACTCAAATTTGTATTGAAGAAGTTTTGATGCTAAGACAATTTGGATGACTTGATATCATGATCCTCTCTGCAGGCACTCACGTTATCAAGAATTGGAACTCCAATTGTTTACATTGGCTCCGAGGGAAGGCTCAAGGTAAAAGAAATGTCGTGTCTTTTGCAATTTTTTGCAAACCTAGCGCTCAATTGCAATTATAAAGATTTTTAGGCGTAACTTTGACCAAAATACTTAAATGGCCTGCTGCTAAACCCGGATTCCACATACATGTATCCTCCAAAATCAATGGGGGGAGTTCAAAGATTTTGCAAGACTGAGAGGATGATGGAGCCCAGTGGCACCTACTTTGCTGAGGGCTTGATGCAAATATTCCTCCTCTGGGAGAATTCAGGAAAGTTCCAAGAGGACGAAAATGTCCTTTGAGTTGGGGTTACTGTACTTTAGCACAATATGAAACCCGCGACTTCCTGTCTACTAATGCAGATGCCGTACGGACACCGAGGAGCCCACTGCACCACAAATGCTTAGGGTCCAATGTCTAAATCTGTGTCACATGCATAAAGTGTATTCTTAAACTGAAAGATTGATTCAAATTGGATATTATCATCTGAATGTCTAGCATTCCTTTCATTCAGCGTCTCCCTAGATCATATGCACCTACATGCGGTGATTTTTTTTTTAGAGAGTATGCTCATTTGTCATGTTTTTCAAGTTACTCGTCTTGATTCTGTGCTACCCAGTCAGTTATGCTGTCAGACTTCAGTCGTCCCATCATTGCCTTCTCCGCTTCTGTGCCTTATTTTTTCGTTGCCATTTGGCCTTTTGAGACAGAGTCTGCTAGGATCAAAACATCAGGCCTTCTGTTTGACCATGTCTGTGCCAATTTCTTTTTTTCATATTCATCTGTTTTGATGCAGAGATTAATTTTGCACCTTCACCGTTTAGATTCTTTCACAGGAGGGAACTCGCGCCGTTCTACAGCACATCACAGAGCTTGCTGTGGATAATTTCTGCAGAACTACTTGACAAAGAAGTAGTTCCCTTTATTTTTGACACCAAAGAAATCTACAGATGCTTCAGGAGGTGTGGGCTTCACATGTGGTTGACCATTAGATCTTGTGCATGCCTAGAACTTCTGCATTTTAACCTTTTAGATGTCTTCAACTACATGTAGACAAGTCAGCGTCAAATTGAAAAGGCATCTTATTGGAAACCCATACAGACGATATGTTGTGAATTTCCCCCTCCCCTCCCCCCCATAAATGTATTCTTTCCCTGTTCAGGAGCTTGAACTGTTATGTAACAATGGAAATTTAGGAAGTCCTGATCATCGAATGTGGAATTTTTCACAGCATGTCCTATTGCTACTATGATTTGATGGGTTTTTTCATTGTTGTTAGTCTAAACATGCCGATAACTTCTTCCATTGGGGAGGTGTTTTTTTTTTTCCGATTGGTTTCACTCTTGATAAAAGGTTTGCAGTTGTTTATTTTGAAAGTTTCCTACAGTACCTTGATTAGCAAATTGTTTCCGTCGCAGAACGTCAACGTTTTGTCACAGTTGATGACTATCCAGGGAAAACCTTTAGAAGGCAGTCTGTAACAATTGATATGTTAGATAAAGGGTTTGTCAGTCGTGTCATGCTTTAGTCATGTTTGGGAACTTTCATGACAAATTGCCGCAACTATACAAACATTTTGTATTCCTGTTACTGGGACTAAGAACTCATGACAATATCTTTAACACTGCTTAGATGTACAGTGATGGTTTTAAGTTCTGTGTATATGTTGATATCTTGTACAGGTCAGTCTTGTCATTGGATGAAGGTTTTCTCGGTACAAATTCTTCATGACAGTTTTGTAAAGTTTTTTTGGTTATGTTATAAACATTGAAGGCCTTGTACATGAGGACGTGACTTTGAGCGTGAACCACGGTCACACAAGCATCAATGGAAACCGTTCAGTCTCTTTCTAGTGCCTCGAGTGCGTCTTCAGTGTGGCAGTGGCTTGAAATGATGGTGACTTACAAAAATACAGTGTAGTAGCTGACGATGTAATAACTCTCTCGGCAGCAAGTCACAGTCCAGTTTGTCAAAAACCTGTCAGTTAAACAGGGTGAACAAATACAATGGAATGCTATGACGTACTCTAGTTGGAATAGCTCATAATGGACTTGTGGGGACTTGGGAAGGACTTAACTACAACACTGATTGTTTCAATCTATGAATTGTACTTATTACATGTATTTACCCTTGCAGTTGTTTAGTTGTGCTTGTTTTATATCATTCACTTTTGTGTGAATACATACATGTACATGTACAGTGTTTTTGTATGGAGTTCAAAAGCCTAAAGTGTATCATAATTTATGCAGACTAAGTATAGCATGGTACATCAATTTTCTGTGCATTTTTTGCAAGGAAACTTCATGAACCCTCCAATTCCACCTTTATGCAAGAAATCACTGACACTTGTCTTGTACAGTAGACTCTGGATATTCAAAATAATGAAAAATATAGCAACTCTAAATCACAAGAAAGCAGATTCTAAAGACTCATTTTACATAATACATCCCGCTTAAAACAAAATAAATTTGAGGTCTCCCAAGTTTTGTTTTCCAATGCCCCCGTTGTAACAAGGTAATTGTAAAAGCCTCACATTTTTGTTGTGAAGGCATATGACTGTACTGTAATTCAGCTTGTTCCAGCAATCCTGTCATTACGAGATTTGACTCACCGTGCATGTACTTTCAATTTCCAACAGGAATCAAATTCATAGAAATAGTGGCGGTGTTGAACCTCCCTGACATGTTCCCGTGAATTTTTCGACTGTGTGGATTTTGAATGATCTTTCAAGGTTTACTTTTAAAATGCAAATTATGCAGTTTTTTATCCAATATGCATGCACATTTATTCTGTAATACTAAAATTTGTAAATCATTTTCTAAAATAAAAGGAAACTCAGTCTTGTAGCGTGTTAGTTTTCGTCTTGATTTGTTTCCCAGTTTCGATGAGGGTAATTTCAGTCAATAATCGGTATTGCTCGTTCTATGCTTAATGGGGCCTCCTCACCAGTAGTAGCTGAATGAAAGACTGAAGCATTAACCCTAACACTCCTCAGTCCTCCAACAGGTGAAGGATTGAGGAGTGTTAGGGTTAAATGCCACTTACACCATTGATTTACACACAAAGATCCTGGCTTGGTAAAAGAATGTTATCCACAAGCACATACTGAAATTCATCTTTCTAGTAAACTTCAAGTTGGATACTTGTGAACTACAAATGGTCTCTCCATCACAGTGCAGTTGGCGAAAAAAGGTCAAGTGTTATCTGAACTTGTCGCAGAAACTTTAGTGTCAGTCGGGATTTATTCACAACAAAGTAATAACGCAATTTACCCAAGTCCATGTACTGGCTTGCCACACAACAATCACTTCCCATGCGTCAAATAGTGCAGTGGAATAACAAACTTCAGATTGTGTAAGACCAGGCCACAGCTGACCAAAGTTGTCACGTCACTCTCCAACTGCCATGCCTTGAATCAGTGTACAGAGAATGGTACTAAAGCCAGACTCATTTAAATTAGTTGGCCACCACTGAATGATACATGTGATATCTGAGTGTCGATGGCTAATGGCTAGAGCTACATCTCATAGACATGAATGTTATTGCCACCCGTTCAGCCATAGCCATGTAGTTTGAATACAGTCTCAATCTCCCTCCTCCATCATGGCTCTCTTCCTCTTCCTGTGGCTGGTCACCATACCCGAGGCGGCTAGTTTTGTCATTTTCCTCGTCTCCCACTCCTGAAAAGCCATTAGGCTCTTCTGGCCAGCTCTGAACAGGGAGCGCTCCATCTCATCCAGTTTGGCCATCAGTTTGGTAATGTCCTCGTTGAGAGCATTCTGGGAGTTGTCCATGATGCGCCGAAACCGGCCCACAAATGTCTGCAAGAGAATATAAACTGAAATTTACAACAACAAAAGCAAGAGCTACAATAGTTATGACGAAGTGAGGTTTACATGAGACATGAGAAAAGAATTTTTTAATGAATGCAATTGGGCCTAAAACAGATTGGAAGACAGGCCAACCTTGAACTTATATTTTTGTAACAATGCCTAAGGCCAATTGAAATTAAAGTCCTTGTTTATCATCACCGCCCGACAGGATCTTCCCTACAGCCCCAACATTTTTTGATATTTCTAACTTTTTAACAAATTTTCAGCCCTTTTCAACCTGGAAGATGTATCTGCACCACAAAAATGGTCTTGTGTTTTTTAATTCTCTAGTCTCGCTCTCAACCATGACTGATTGATATGATCAGGTTGTTATGATATAGGCCTACATCATGTAAGACATGTACATACATGTATGGACATGATGGAACACTTTCCTACAGTGCAACAAGAAAGGTATTTTTAGACTATCTGAAAAGTGTGGAAAATACTAACTTCAAATATCAAATACCAAAGGGCCTCCTGGCCGAAAAATAAAACTTGAATGATAAACAAGGAATTAATTTTAATCGGCCGAACATGTGCTAACCAATGGCAATAATGCATGTTCATGCTAACCTGAAGTAAAGATCTTGAAATATCATCTGACTCATTGCTTTCAAAACACAGCAGTTTCGTTCCAAAAGAATAGAAGTATGGCCCCGTTTTGTGCAAATCCACCACATTGGGATCTGCAGTGAAGATTTCGCGGTAGCCCACCCGGTAAGCCTTAGGCAGCTCCACGCTGACGATCTTCCGCTTTCTACTGCAAAGACCTGTCGCCAGCCAGAACGGTAATTCCATCTTGGAGCCCGGCAAGATGTGCTCGCTGTCAGAACTGGGGTTCAGGAAGCCTAAGTTGTACAACGGCAGTTCTGTTTTGACTGGGACTTTCTCCTGCGAGGCTAAAATGTCCTCGATGTTGTAATAGTTGTCGGAGCTGCTGGAAAACCGGGTGTAAATTTCAGAGGTGGACGCCATCGTCACTGATCGTCAATATATTTGGACGTTTTGAAAGTATTAAGAAAGTGGCGGGAAAGTCTGGTTCCTTCTCCGTTTCCCATTTTGAAATAAGTCTTCACGTGAAGAGAGATCAGACTGTCCGGTTTCTTTTCCAAAAGAGGGCGCCCTGCCGCATTAATACACTGATTGAAAAGAAGCCTTGCCTGGCCGTAGTCCTCATGAAACATGCAGGCATACTTTCAGGGCGAATTTATGTTTTTCAAGTTATCAGTCAACAAGTTGAGGGGGAAAAATGGGGTGGGGGCAGGAAAAGATATCTAACCCCAAAAAAGTAAAGAAATTAAATGAGGGAGGCGCGCTGGGTCTTCCCCAGGCCTCGGGATCTGCTCTCATTGGCGGTTTAAAATAATTTAAAAAAAAAGTGGGAATTTTTTTTATCATTGAAAAGATACTTGTAAAACCGGAAACGAGGCAAAAATGTTTCAGAAGAAGGAATTAGAGTGATTGTTTTCTCATGAGTTACGTGAACAAATCCCGACTGCATATCACAGTCTACCACCTGTGGCTCGCCGTCCC
Source organism: Acanthaster planci (assembly GCF_001949145.1). The sequence continues at coordinate 2,675,216 of NW_019091370.1, read as the reverse complement.
GTCCGACGCAAGCTAACTGGGAGGATGGTGGTGGGTGCATTTTACTGGATTTTGCCAGGGTACCCCCCCCCTAGTGCAACTAAGGTACTAGGTAGGACCACTGTAGCCGAAAATCGATCTTAATTCCAGAAACAAATACTTTTTGAACTAATAATAATGTTTACGCATTCGTTCGGGTGAAAATGCTAATAGGCCGAGTACCTGTATACTCAGTTATTGAGACAGGTGAACACGTTTAGACTCGGGTTATTCGGACCATCTCAGATCACAGCCGGGAGAGGTTATATTCCCCCAGAGCTCTGCTGTCCCACCATATTCTACGTATTGGCCCTCATTTTCCGTACATGAAAAAGGAAGTTTCTCCTCAGTCTGACACATCCTTTTGTTGAAACAGTGACTTGGAAGTTGGCAAGGCCACACGCAGAATGGCCCATGTGCACCTGAGCAGGGCAGTAGAAAAAAGTATGCGTTTTCGGTTGACCCGTCCCCGAAAACTGGGTGCGGCACAGGAACGGTTTGTCCGATTTTCACAGAATTGATGTTAAAACGACCACAAGGTGCTAGTGAAAAACGTCTTGAAAAAAATCATAAAATGCACTGCCAAGATATCGGCAAATATGTCGAGTGTAGCGGGATTATGCACCCCCCCAGTTCTTTTGTTAAACATGATAAATCAAGAAAGTTTAAACCTCTATGTTTTGAAATTTCATCTTTATTTCTGAACCACAATTAGTCAATTTATAAATTATGTAACAAAACTTATGAAAAATATCACACATAGGTTTACACTAATGCACTTTGATATTCCGAATGAATTTGACGTATTGAAATTTTCCGAGTTAATAGACATGGATGGTGCATACAACGGGACTAGTTACGGATCCACGAGAGATTCTTCAAAAGTAGCCCAAACTCTCACTGCTTCTTCATTTTCAATGTAGTAAGTGAGCACTGGGAGACCTACAGGGGAGAAATAAGGGGACACACACCCTTCTGCCAAAATAGGAAAATAACAGGGAAAACAATAACAAATGTCCATAAGCCCCCTACCCACAAAGCCAAACACCCTCTTGAACTGAACCTGGATCCACCGCCCTAGTGGTAAGAACTTCATGACACAAGATTTTGACACTTGTCCGTCTTTTTCCATATTAATGGATGAATCTGTATACATTAAAATACTGAATAGTCAGACTCAATCTCTCAGCCCATATACAAATATCAAAAGGTATCTTTTCAAGCCAAAATTTGCGATCATACACAATAGCCTACACATTCCATTTGATACCACCTGAATACTCCGTTATGTAACCTTCTCATCACTAATACTTTTTCCGTTTGTTTTGCAACCACAGTAGGAGAGGTAGAAGTGACTCCTTCTTCATACAGTTTTTGTGGAAGATGTCAAAGTTGACCTTCTGCAGTCGCCGGAGGTAGGCCTCGACTGATCCAGTGACAAGGAAGGCGGGCAGGGCCTCCCTGGGTACACTGGCCTTGAATGATCTGGCCTGTACCAAGAAAGAAGGGGAAATTAAAAGGCGCCAGGAGGCCAATACAGACAGTTCCACTTGAAGATCCCACTTAAGTTGTCATAAAGATGGTAAAATGCGGCCATGGCCATGTACATACGAACAATGATTGACACAGTGTATTTTATTCAGTAAGGGTGGCCAAGTGATTGTAAGGTTTGTGACTTGACCAGGGGGTCAAGAGTTGGAATCCAGGTGCTGGCCATAATTATGCTGCGGCCTTGGGCAAGCCTCCTTACCCCTACCCACCTCTCTCCACCAAGGGTATCAACAAATGCAACCATTAGCTAGGGAGTAACCTGCAATGGGCTGGCATCAAATTGGGGGGGGGGGAATATATGTAGTTATTTTGAGCCAAGGAAACTGCTTTGCTGGTAATTTGCACTGACCAACGGTGTTAAAAGATATAAAGTTCTATTCCCTTGCCTTAAGAACTCTTTCACAATTTAGCCTAGCAACTGGGCGACTCACAGTTTCTAGGTGGACATGAGCGGCACTTGCAATGTCGTAGATCACATCCTTCAAAGGCTGCTCAGCATTCCTTTGTAGTATGGTCTCATGGGATACATTATGCTAAGAAAACAAGTGGGGATACAATGAAATAAACTTTCCTTTCCAACATACAGTGTCCATCTTACATCTTAAGTCTCCAATGCCTGCTAACTATAGCAGTTTTATCAATATATTTCATACATTACCCAGCCACCATTTAAATACACCGTTCCAGGACTACTTCTGTTATTTTCACCATCAAAAAAAACCCAACTGGATCCAACCACATCTCAAAGCGGGATCAGAAACTCCTTTCAAAGCAGCTAAGCTCAAGCAGATGAAATGGAAATCATGCCTGGCACTTCAATTTCGAGAGACAGTAGTTTGTCAGGAGTTTGCTTAGTCTATTAGAAGTGGCTTGAGTGATCCACGTTACACTGGCCAAATCAAATTTTTATCTCAATTGAAATTATGCCAGTGACCGATTTGCTTTTGTTTTGTTCAATTCTGATTCTTGAACGATGCCCATGTCTCTGAAATTCCCCCATTCTCAGAGGTACAGTTGAACCCATCAAAAGTCATCCAGTTACAAGTCACATGGGATCAACAAGATCGAAAGAAGGGCCTTTATGCCATTTATTTAAAACAGTTTGCATTTCGACTTTAGGACTGCCGGAATACAGTTGACAGTTGACAACACTGCTCGTGCATCAACTCCGGCACCGTAGTTGTGGAGACATACACTCAACATTTCGCCTATTTTGTGAGAACCGAAAACTTGTGGGGACTCAGAAATGTCCCACAACTAGGTTCAAATTTCCTTAACAAAAGAACTTGTCCCCTTAACGCGGTGAATGCCTACCCAACCCCCCAACAAAATGCACACCAGTGCACATTGCGACCACTCCTAGGACTGATTATCTTTACCTTGATGGTGACGTCCATGGGTAGTAGCACTTGTCTCTTACTGATGTGATACGGCGTTGCCCTGAGCAGTGTGACGATACCCTGTGCCTTGCCGATATGGCTGGCTGCATGGTCTGCATTCACATCTTTCACTCCTAACAATAAACAATGCAATCCACATGTAAGATATTTCTACAACTCTCAAGCTTCAAGTGTAGATTACTATTCCATTGAACGTGTTGTTGTTATAGCTTCTCGAAGTAAACTATAATACATATATTATGTGAAGTATTCTGTCGACAGCAGCTGGATGGTGACTAGCGTCAATAGTCTGATCTTTTAAATAAGTACGTACAGTAAATTGCAAATGGAGGTTAACCTGAAATTGGAGAAATTGTTTCCACACGTCTTCTCTTCCAACAATTCATTTTCATTTCGCACAGCGTGAAAACAATTTCCCAGTGGCAAAACATTTTCACACTGTTTCATACAAGTGTGTAATCATTTTCACGCCTCTTCATACAAGGGAGAAAAACATTTTTATGCCTTTTTCCTCAAGAGGAAAAAATAATCTTGCCATGTGAAGTGGGAATGTGAATATGAATTTGAGTTATTTTCTCAAAATGATCCAATCCCATTCACAGCGTTAGCTTCCAATGTTTGTTACTAGTAGAAACAGTATACATCTGCAGTTAAAAAGGAAACATATATGCCAGACGCCATTGGGTTATAAGAAGATGCTATTAATAGTAAGTAAGGGCAAGTTTCCGGCTAAAAAACACAGCAGAAAGTCCAAAAGGTTGGATTCGAAACCCTTCCCTTCAGATCATTAAGCCACACACAGGAAGCAAAACGTCAGAAACCAACCAGATCTGACCAACCAAGAAAAAAACTTTACCCAGCCAAACCTCAACAAAGTCATCCCTTAACATACCATCCTGAATTTGTTTTCTCCATCAACGCATCCAAGTTGTCTGACATCAATACAAATCTATCTGCTACTCTATAATTTGCTTATTTGTTGTTACAATATAAAAATAATTAACTGAGTTTACTATTACCCAAAGCCTCCAGCGTAAGATACAGTAATGATGAGGATGTGCTTTCAGCATAGGCCTCTAATTCTTCTACACTCTGATAAGGCTTGGCATCCAACGTCTCAACCTTGAACAAAAAGACAACGAATTTAGTCTGAGGACGATAAGTTAGCCACGTTGGGCTCAAACACTGCATCACACAAACCTTGAAAATAGACATTTACTTACAAAGACAGAAAAAGGAACAAATGCAACATTAGGTTCAGTTCCTTGTTCCAGTTAAATGAGGTGATTTCATTGAACCAACAAAAGCAAAAACCATTCTCATTTGTATGAACTCTTTTGTAATTATTTGCAAACAGCATGTTCACTCCCTTGTTCACATGCCACAAACACAAATGCTTTTTGCTACATATTCGCAAAACTGTGAGGGAATGCCTTTCCCAAAACGATCCATGTGTCAAACATTGAGTTTATTGATGCCATACAGAGGTTGTGCCTGGCAGCCATCTTTCTGGTAAGGGCTTTTGTTCCACAGGGTTACACATGAGTACACCTTTTGTCACAAAAGCAGTTACTGGAAAGATGGTTGCCAGGCACAACCTCTTCAGAGGCTGCCTGATCTGATGAGTGATTAAATGAGAGACTCTGGAAACTGATACAAACTTACTCTTGCCTCCAAAATCCTGGTCAGCCATCTTTTAGACAGCTTGTGCCGATGCACAGCTCTGTATAGCTCCATCGCAACTGGCTGCTGTGTTGGCGCTCCCTAATAACAAAGCAAACAAAATGTTGCAAAGGGTTAGAGGGTGACGAGGAAAGGCCAAACAAGTAAAGATGTGAGGCAGACATGTCTTGGAATTGACTTTATTCATGCTGTGCAATCAATGGTGATGTTGATCTCTACCCTTTTTCATCATCATTATCCACTGCTTAAATGAGCCATGTTTGAGTAAAAAGTCTCAGAAAGTCTGTTTAACTCTGCTCTTAAAAGGTAAACGCTGCACCTTCCTGGTTGGTGATGTCCATCCTGGTGCATGAGAACAATTTTTCATACGTTTAATCTGCATTTTTATAAATGTTGTTTTATATTTGTTATATTTAATGAATGGAAATTCATTTTTTTAAATGTTATTTTACTATATGTATTATCTTTATGTATAATGCACACGGGAAACCAATTTCCATTGTTTTTTTTACGTGATGACGTAATAAATGAAATGAAATGAACCTTGCACCATGAAATCAGGGATACCATCAACATCTGTCACCTACTCACACAATGTCCATTTGCATCAGGGTGCAAAAATGCATCCCCCAAAAAATGATGTCAGCTTGCTCCTTCTAATGCAAAGTGATACAAAATTGCTGATAAAAGTAGGATTAGTAAGTAGTAGGACTGCACTGCCATACAATTTGGGGCTTTCAAGCAAAACACAGAGTTTTCTAAATGTTCAAGACTAGTCTCTGCTGACCTCATAAATTCTGGTGAGGACGTCCTTCCAAAACTGCATCCGCATGAGTCCAATGTGCTTCTCGCTGACCGATTCGTTGACAGAGGCCGTCTCCACGTTGAAGGCTCTGAGTGCAATCACTGACGCTCTGGCAGACTGGGGCAGGAGAAGGGCAGACAGGAAACTCTCATGGTCACTCTTCCTATGGGAAAAAGAAGTTTGTACAGTGTGTAGTACTGACACACATTCAGAAGACATCCCTATGTTTTGCACACAATTTCCAATTGGAGACCTCTGGCTACTTACAATGTAACCAGATCCTTTGTTTTATTTGATTTCATTTCAGATATCATCAAATGCCACATGTGACAAAAATGGATGGATACAATGAAAAATATTCCAAGCTACTGGCCCATGAATAACATCACACACTTGCTGGCAGATTCTGGGGACAAGGCTTGAAAAAAATGAGGCAATTCCTGAGGTCTGCATTGCATTTCTTATTCCTTCCTTCCAAAAGCTTGAAATTAACAGCCCGGAAATGTTCACATAGCTTCACTCCTCAGGAAGGTCATAATAATAGGTTAGGCCTACTTTCAAAATTTACATAATTTGCTTTCCAAATTTTTTGTCCCCCCCAAAACAAATTTGACCCCCCAAATTTGATTAAGGATGTGTCTTTGCACAGCTATGTATAATGTACACCTACTCTTCTCCATTCAACCACGTATCCTGGAGGAATAAATCCCACTAACAATGTTGGCAACATACCCCATTGATATTGTTACGCCCCAACTATAGCATCAGTCCCAACTATACTTGGGCCCATCCTTACTAGAGTGCCACAGTTGGGCCGGCCCAACTACA
>NW_019091370.1:2478508-2653087 GCF_001949145.1 Acanthaster planci | reverse complement strand
TTCGATAAGCCTCATTTGAGGCTTCCCTTGAGTGTAACACTGGTGTGTTCAGGGAAGCTAATCGAACGCACCCAGTAAAAACACTGTTGCCATGCCTCGTGATCCGAGGCAAGCTTTTGCCAAGTTACATAAGAGACGCCTTGGAACAATACACTGTTGTCAATAAAAAAGAATGGCAAAGAACCAGTCCATTCCAGAGATGGTGGTCGCTAGGCCAACGCCTGCCCTGAATCACAAGGTACAGCAACAGTATATTCAGTCAGGGAATTCAAATCGCTACGTTTATGTGCAATCTCATGACTCATTGTACCCGATTTTAAAATTAATCAAATTTAACTCGCAAATGGCTTAATACCCACTGTGAGCGTTATGTCTCAATCTAGATGGGCCTTGAAATGTATGGGCTCATATTATTGTAGGCCTATGCATTTTTGCAATGTTGTGTGTCCGTTGAGCCTGTATTCTTAGAGGCAGTGTACTCTTGGTCTGTTCGAATGCTTGGAAGTAAGGCCTGTTGGTAATTTTTGTTTTGGGTTTGATAATATTTTCATTAAAAGACTTTCGATTTGGTCGATTTCAGAGCTCGCCATCAGTGAAGTAGTTACCATTGCGACAATTCTTATAGGGTTGAACTCTCCCGAGAATTGAGCCACATGGTTGACGTAAGTGTCGTCTGGGCCCTGCTTTCTTCTGGACAATCCATGATCTTGATCAAAAAGTGCAAACAATCCTAATGTGACGTGACAGAGGGCGCTAGTCACTAGGTGCGGTGCAAAGTTATAGATGGTGCTCTGCCCAGTAACAGAGGCAGACGTTAGGCACGCATAACTTTGTGTTAAGCGAGCGCGGCGCATAGGCTCCGCCTTGTGCGTTGTGCGATAGAGCAGCAGAAGTCACTGTTTGGTCACGTGAGCGCGTGCGCGGGCGTGGTCACAGCAGCGCGAAGGTTATAAAACGCGCGCGCAGGCTAGGTTAAGCCTGGTTGTCCTGATCAAGGGCTGATCCAGAGGTAAGGGTCGAGAATCCTGTGCATGGGTTAAAGTCACCTATCCTAGTGTGACTTTGCCTAAGTCCAGAGTGGTGCGTGTGTCGTTGGGGGGCTCAGTAGGTTAAGGGGCTAATTGGTGGTGCGTTATAGTTCGTGATAGGACCCTGCGGTTGATGCAAGGGCGGATTGCTATCTCGTGACGTGAGTTGCGTGTAGCGCAGCCCTGACAATAAGCCCCGTAGACTTGCTAAAGTCCCTGATGGAGCACTGGACGCCCACAATTAGTTGTGGTATTCGCTGCTCTGGGCGAAGTCCGGTCATGCATAATCACAGTCTCCCCGTCAATAGCGCCCTCTACTGGTGTATTGGTTTTGTGTGTTGATGAATAAACCAGCCGCTTATTAATTGTTGTATATAGGTCAGGTGTCCAGATAACGTCATTAAGTTTCGACCAATCAAATTAGCCATCATCTCGACGAAGACCATCTTTCTTGGGGGACGTATACTTCGGTCCCAAACGGACTCGTCCCTAGCCGCTCAGGGACTCCCCGGTGTGCTGTCCGGACGCGCCGTGCCTCGAGGAGGAGGGCGCCCTTGCCTTCGTCGGAGGGGCGCGGCGTCACACTAACATATCCCTGATAGCAAACGCAAGGCGATAAAAGTATCCACATATCACCAAATACGGTCATGATTTTCTTTTCCAATGGGCCAACTTGGCAGACATGTGCTGACAGGTCATGGCTGTTTGGGTTGTGACTGGTGTTACTGTACTTCTGCACCAGATAATGAAACTTAGAGAGGCGACTTGGTGGATGTATTAGCTACCATAAAACAGTCATTCAGGTTCAGGAATGACCGGGAACTGACCTGGAGACAAAATCACCACATGGAGTATTGGCGTTAGATTGTAGGCGTGGCTGCTCAGAGGGTCTGTTGTTATTTAACCATCGATGGCAGATTGGTGTCAAGTCTTCTTGACAATAGATTGTGATTACAAACCCCTAAAATGCACCTTTTTGCCTCGGTTAACCTTATTGTCAACTTCTGTTTCAGTTTCAAAGGGTATTTTTTACACCTTTTTGGCTTTTATGGTAATGAGATTTTCATTTTCATGAGCAAAATTATGATGTCATCTCAGGAAGAAGCCTCAATGTTACATTGGTTTGTACACAAAAATCCTGCTCTTTTGAAGATTTTCCTGGACTCAGTTTTCTCTTCTTCGCTGATTCATTGTTTCCATGTACATAGCAACAAGAAAATGTCAGCCCTCGCTCAGAAATGTTTTCAGTGAACAGAAACACCTATGCACTGAACCATGTCTTCCCTAGATGAGTCACATCAACAACGCCCTCAGTTCCATGGATAGTTATAATTGTGTAAAAAGAGTGTAAAAGAGTTCTAACACAAAGAAAAAGAGTACAAAGATACAGAAAAATTGTGTACATTAAAAATTCATTGCAGCTACACTTTAAAGTAACTGGCGCACAGTTGAATTCAGTTATAGAGTTGATTCTGTGAATTTTTCTTCAATGTACTTTTTATGCACCTTCACACGTTTCTTCAATGTAACTATGAACACTATTATTCCATACTTGTATTTGCAGTCTTATGAAAAGTCCACTTTTGTGATTGGAAATTGTCGAAGCTATTGCCACGTTTTTTTAATTTTTTATCAGAAAAAACGCTGTTCAATTTATGTCTATTTTCCGTTCAAATTAATAAACCCAAACTTTAGCACTTGAAACCATCTCTGTGAAATGTTTGTTCGTTGACGCATTACTATTCACTTTCATGTATACTGTACACTTACATGTACATAGCAAGAAATCGCAAACAAAAACGGGGCAAAATATCCAAATTTCAGTTTGTTTTGTTTGTACACCAATCAATGCATTACGTTTTGAATTCAAACAAAAAAGGCGACAACAATTCTTATGTTCTTCAGCATTTTTCTTGGGCGCCTTCTCACCACTCACAGACGGAGGTACAGTCTAAACAAAAATTTTTCCAACAAAATTAATGAAAACAGCATTTTTTCAAACTTTGTTAGCCTTAAAAAGGACATATATTTGATTGATATTTTGATTGATCAGTAGAATAAAAAGAACTGAAGGGCCATTGTCTGTGTCCGACGAATGAACACAAAAACGATTTTGAAAGAGATTGCCCCAAACTTTCATTTCCTATTTGACTTGACAAGTATTCACCGGCTACATGCAAAACTCTTGTAAGTAGAAATGACAAAAACGTGGAGATTCTTTGATTGGAATAGGCGTCCAAGCCTATTCAAAGCAAACATTCCTCACTTTTTGTGTCGTATCTCCAACTTCAAACCACGGCCCTCCTTCATTGCTATCCCCTGTACAATAAAACAAAAAGGACTTACGGATGCTTAGAGCCGGGAGATGAATTCGATCCATTGTCCAGCAACGGCTATGCAGCAACAGTAATTGTCATTTTTTTCAGTTTTAAGAATGTTTCTTCAGTAACAGAGGAAGAGTTAAAACTTACGACGTAAACCTGACAGTAAAAAGGCTAAATGCAAATACAAAACAAAACTTATTCACAACAATTTACATAGGCTATAACCATAAAAAGGCAAATAGGAATAAAATGGAAGGGGGTACGTATAAAAATGAACAAGACACATCAAAGAATATAACTGAAATGACAGCTGTAAATGCAACCACCGCCGAACATGAGAGACAGGAACTACTAAAGTGGCAAATCGATAAATTCTAAAAGGACACCGTTGAACATCTAAAACGGTGTACCTAACTCTTCAGCAGGGCTGGAAATAAAAGTACACTGGCTTTACTCTGACACCTCTCTGCGGTTTTTAATAGTTGTAGGGGCTAGAAAACACCCACTGAGCAATTTAAATGGCTGTAAAAAGGACAGCTTTTTTGGTACTGATACCAGGACCAACCTTTGCGGTGTAGACCGGCTAAGACTTCAAAAAAGGTCGGTTACGTAAACGCCTTGTATAGAGGTAATTCTTTGTAAAGACAAAGTCAAAATAAATAGATGTTTTCAAGCACTTCAAGCAGAAATAATAAAATATACCACGTTATTGTCTTGTAATAAAGCTACCAACGTTTCCACAATCATTATGTAATAAAGAAGTATTAAATTTGAATGATTAATTATACCTTTGTTAATCTGTAAAGAACCTAGTCTATTATAATGCAATATGCATATTTACACTTACCACGCAGCTCTGCAAATTATGATGACCATTGGACTTCTGTCTTTCGCTACTGCCGGCACTCCTACCATGAAAACATGTTGCAGTGGGCGTACTAGGAAACGTTTCCAAAATTGTTAAAGTTGGTCTGTCTATAGAATACTGTATTTTCCTTGCAAAAGAACAATTACGAGACTGGGCAATAAAACGCATATTATCCTCATCCTTGTACGTATCACATCATGATATCCTGGACTAGGCTAAACTGCAGTGTGGGGACCGCTCTCCGCGTTGAGCAGAAGCACCCACTCATCCGTTGAAAAGAGCCGTGGGATATGCCTGGTGATTTTGTTGGTCGCAGCGCGACCACAACGCTTGCATTTCATAGTCGTTTGTGAACCAGCGAAGTGCAGTTCCCACCAAACGAGCCACCGTTACTAGGAAAATAATATTGGTTCTTCTCTTTGTCCGGCTGGTTCATAAATCAGACAACTCGTATTCATTGGTACAAGCGCTGAAACTATATACAGCCAATGATAGTACAGTGACGATAGAGGGAACAGCAAACTGGTATACGATATCGCTGTAATTTGTCGTTACTTTTCTTTGTGTAGATTACTTAATGACAACATTTCCACTAACGTGAATTTTACGACATAAAAATATTGTTTTCGAGCAAGACGTACGGACAACATATTAAACCAAGCCACTTGCATTTCAGGTGAGGAGAATCGTGCAATTAATTCAAGTCAGAGGTATAAGTAAACAATCACTCGACTGGGAAGCGAAACTGAATAACAGTTTGAACTTTGTCTGCCACCCTCTCTGTGTCTCTAACGTCAAAATGAAAATCAATGGGCTTTTTAGCCCATCCATAAAATTGTAATGTGGAGCTTTTTAAAGTGGGGAGTATTTTTTAACGGACAAGAACGAACAAAGGAAATAAACATTTTGCAGAGTGCAGAGTGGATGTTTAACGTTGACACGTTAAAGGTCTCAGTGTTGCAGTTACAGTTCATTGGTGTTCCTTTTCATTCTTGCTGATTTCTGGTCACGAAGGTGATTCGAGGGAAAAAGTAGGATTGGCCTTTTCGTATACCAGATTACATTCACTCGATATCGATGTGAATGGTCATGCTGTCCGCCCGTCCAACCGTTCCATCTGTTGAGGAAAGTGCAAAGGTCAATTAGGAAAGCATTACATTGAAGCTTTTAAAAAAGTCATATAAAACGATAAGAAGTGGATATCGCACATTATTCAAAAACATCTGTTCGTACCATCCGAAAGCAGATTATGCCACTTCACCGTGCTGCTGGTTGTGCTGTAGAGTATCTTAGGGTTAGGATGCGCTGGCGAAGGTTTCTCCCATTCACATGGCCCAGCTTGAGACTGTGAATCGGTCACAACCAGCCATCCTGCGTCAGATTCACATATTTGGTAGTAGATGTTGATGTGGAACCGCCGTTCCCTTTACGAGCCAGTGGGGGAAAACAAGTAATCATCACTCGTAGTATTTAGGTGAGAGAAATGCTATACCTCCAGCAACCACCACTCTCGCGATACCAGCCCCAATTACCGCGACCGCGACGGGTAACTAAATCAAAATCACCACACAACAAACACTAAGCAACAATTAACAACAAAACTAAATGCTTACAGTCCAGTTCCACCCTCAAGGCTAAAGATTTGACCATAACCACCCTCAAACAGCGCCGTCGTGAGATCTGCCCAGGGAGACTCTATCAAGTGAGGCTTGTTAAACCAGTTCTTGATGTCCGACCCAGTCCCGTTGAACACCAGCTTGACAGCCACCCCTGTGCTGTTATGCAAGGAAAGCTTGACCTATTGAATTAAAGGAACAAAGCAATGAGGTCTTAAGCTTGTTAGAATCTTTCGTGCACGTATGATGTTTTTCGTCACATTTTGTGTCACCTCTTAATATATCTTAGCCTAAGTGAAGTTCTCTCATTTATGAATCATCCCTCTAATGAGTCTGGCTTCGACTAATACTAGTTGCACTGACACTCGCATAACCTAGATTAGGTATCGTTCTTACGGTTGTGCCTCTGCTAGCGCTAGTGCTGCCAATAATGCTGATGTAAATGGTAGTGGCGTTTGGCTTAACGGAACTGGGTTCACGCCTTCTAGCACTTAAACTAACGTTAGGCCTTCTGGTAGTCCTACCGGTACAGGCCAAGGCCCACCGTCGCTGATGTCTCATGGCGGTAATGCATCCATCACTCTGTCAAGAGCGTTGAGTAAACTGTTTGCGGTCTCCTCAGTTATCATGATGAAATTGTCTTTCTATCGATAACTAAACTCGCCAAAAATAACAAGCTATGACTTCTTTGACAGGCTGGCTTGGAACGCGCGCTGTCATAGCGTCAATAATTGCCGCCCTCAACGTTCACTCCTACGTATAGCTGTTTATTTTTGTCCTTCGATCATTTGGATCTGTCCTTTGATGGATTAGTTTTGTCCAGTGATGTTTCCTTGAGTTGTTGTTTTTGATTGTTGAGGTTTCAACTTTTTGTCTCCCAAAAGCTGTTGCGCAAGGCAGGATTTAGAGCTCTGCTCATTTTTCTGTTCTTCGTTTTTAATTTACCTTTTCCATTTTATCGATGTCCTTTGTTTATGCAATTTTTTGTTTTAAAATCTAGAGCTTTGTTTTTCGTTTGGAAATGTGTTTTCAATTAAACGCATACAGTATTTTAGTGAGTCAGACAGGTAAGTTGGTTAGGTCGGTCGGTTGGTCGTTCATTCAGTCAGTCGGGTCAGGTCAATTCAGGTCAGGTCAGGTCGGTCAGTCAGTCAGTCCACAAATTGGGCTAACATAGCATAGGGAGTTTTGCTTATAGGCGCCGGCCGCAAGGCAGCAGGGGCAAGTTCCATGGTAAAGGCAGGTTCTTGTATTATACAAGAACCCATTACCTGTCTGACATGTAGCTGCCCGTTGCGCCATGCTCGGTGGAGGTCATTATCCCGGCAACTCCCACTGATCTCCACGCTGGGGTCCCAGCTCTCGCTGGTCCACATATCGTACAGTTTTGCTCCAGTTCCTGCTACGCCTTTAAACACCAGCCGCCATTCAGAGTCTGTGAAAGAAAGAGATTTCTTCTGTTAAGTTTATGAAAAAAATAAAAAACCTGTCAGTATTGCATGGCACATAACTGCGTCATTACACAACGTCAGTTTTAGCGTACACTAATTCAACAATTGCCGGTCTTAAACGACCGCCAAGTTGAAACCGGCAAAGACTGAGCCTTTAGTTAAGTTGAATTTTTAATCACTTTAATGCAAGAAATGCATCTGCAGCGGGACTCGTACTTGGGGAAACTGAGCTCTCAAACATGACAGTAATTGCGGCCTGTTAATTTCGGGTCCTGGAATTTTGAGATGTGCTCACTTCTGTTCAGTAGTCTCCAGTTTGATCATAACAGCCGAGGTTTATGTGAAAATGGTACATGTACAAGGTTAGCAAATGTAAATGTAGGGCTGGCTTTGGAGAGTACAACCAAATAATGAATGATGCTCTCTGTGTCTGGTATTGCCACATATACGTGACATGGATTACATCTTGTCATTTCCATTATTTTAGATGATGCAATCATAGCTCATCTTACCACATCAAGCTTTCCCAAACAAATGTTTCAATATTAGCTTTGAAAATGATTGTGTCATACTTTCTTAAGAATCGGTGAATGTTGATCTTGCCAAAGTGAACAGAGATGCATCGAATAGCGTGAACAAGGCAGATAACTTCAGCTACATTTGTGATGAAGTGACTTTTGCATCACAACAGCATAGTATGCAACAAATCACCTATATTGTGGCTGCAACATCTGAGATCAGGACGAGAGTTGGGTCCCATTTTTTCCTAGGCAGCTGCGCCAAAAATGTATGCATGTACAATGCATATATACATTTTCCATTGACGCGGTTGACGCCTTGAAATTCAAGTGATTGCAACTACACAATACGTCAGATTGAGTTGAAGTTTCCTATCTATACAGACAGACAACCTTTAAAAATATTTGTCAAGTCTTTAAAAAATAAAATCAAGGACAGCTGAGTTCTTGGGGGCGGAATCATCCCCCGCGGCTGTGGGATAGTTTAAGACCGGCTGTTAGAAGCTAATGACTAAAAGAAACACGCTGAGAAGTAGAGGGTAGACACGATAATGAGGAGTCAACTATAAACTGATGCGTAGCAAATGTGAGGTGACATAATACCGAGTGAAACAACCACAAACACGTGAAAATGCCGAGGTTTATTCATGAATATAAAATGCAAAACAAGCATCTTCGAAACACTAGCCAATAAGCAATTTTAATTATCATATTTAAATCCAGTGCATCAACAGCCACAATAAATATTACCTTTTATTTCCAACGCAGAACACCTTTAAAAGATTGTTGACCCAAAGTATTGAGAAAGATCATTTCTTCGAAGGTGCAAAAGTCCGAATGTTGAATAATGATTAGTGGAAAAGATTCAAAATTTAAAATGAACAGAAAGGTTAGTTCTACGGTCCAACAGTTCATTAATCTGAAAAGCATCCAAGGTGCAATACCTTGAATTTACAAATTAGGCTGAACACGACCATGCACTGTTACCAGTATCATTGACAGCAATTACACAATCATGCATGGTTTATAAGGGAGAAATTAACGTTGCTTTAGGAATTTTTCATTTATTCCCATTAGGGGTTGACTCTCCTGTGAATCAACAGCAAGTGTATTTGGGCGTGACGAGACCCTAAAGTGCTTCAGCAAAGACGTATGGATGAAGGGCTTTAGACGTTAATAATTGTTTCATGTGATGGTGCACGCGACCATCGGGAAAGCGCAGTAAGTACGCTTGATGCAGCGCCTTCTATGGTGTACTATTTACGACAAACATTTCTCTCTCCATTTAGCCTTTCTCCAGGCGACGCAACCAGACGACGCGCTGGCACGACGGCTCCCTTGCGTCATGCCGTCGGGTCGAACCGTCGCCTTCTTGCCATTCGATCAGTTGTACACACACGACGCGTCGCGTCGTGCGTCGCGTCGTGCCGTCGCCTGTCGCGTCGTGCTGTCTTCGGTTCTTTCATTGTTGCATTTTTTCTGCCTAAACGTCACCCCTTCCATCGCCTGTCGCGTCGTGCGTCACGCCTGAAGCACGACGCGACGCACGACGCGACGCACGACGCGACGTGTGCTGTCGCCCTTTACTTCATGGCGTTTAAATTTGTAGAGGGCGCCTTTACTTTTTCTTTCATTTTCGTCCACCTTTCTTGCAAAGTATATGCTATTCGCTCTTTGGTGCTGATTTTTCATTGTTTTTATCTCAGCGATTCATTTATTCGGATTAATTTCTGTCATATTTTATTGAAAAAAATGATAAAAGAGCAAATGAAAATCCGAATATGTAGGAACTACTCTCTCAAAATAAGTGGAAACCAGCAGCTCAGAATTCGTCACTCCTTAATTTCCTAGCCAATGATTTCTTTTGGGGGGGGGGGGTTCATCCATTCATCAAAAGATTTAGTTTTTGTCACATTTTATCGAAAAAAAATGAAAACGAGCAAGAAAAAAATCTGCGTATGTAAGTGCTCTCACATAATAAGTGTAAACCCAGAATTTGTCACTTTTTAATTCACCCGGCTGATCCTTGTTCGAATGTCCGTCCAATTGTTTTTAAGACCGTTGATGAAGTTCCCATTTGTGGTAGATTTATAACCTTATAAATATTTCTCTGTGGTCCGTGCCAGCAGTTTCCAAGTAGTTCTCCCACTCCTCCAGAAATTTTGTCTACAATTGTACTACCGCAGGTTTGACCGTGGATTTAGGTAGTTACTACCCAGCCTGCTCTATATTATTACCCTCAGAATATTCAGTCTTCCTTCAGTATAGTCTTCCTCGTTAACTTCATCAGCACCACACTTTCAATGATATTAGTCCTTGTTTCTTAAACAATGTAGATCCTACTACCACTGTGACGGGGTCTTTTCTTTCTCTCTGTTTGGCCTCGCGCTTAATTTCTCATCAGATCCGCATGTTTTTTTTTGCAAGTATGTAATAATAGTTGATGTATTGTATCTTAGAATGGATTTACAATAATTATTAGAAAAATCAGAATTAGAGAGAGAATCAAGGCCTGGTACCTGTGGCATGTACTGTGCAAGCACGGGCCGGGGGAAGAAAATGAAAGAAAAGAGTAAAGGCGCCCTCTATAAACGCCATGAAGTAAAGGGCGACAGCACACAACGCGTCGCGTCGTGCGTCGTGTTGAGCGTCGCGTCGTGCTTCAGGCGACGCGATGCACGACACGACGTATGACGGGACACCTGACAGCACGATGCGACGGACGACGGAAGGGGCGACGTTTAGGCAGAAAAAATGCAACAGGGAAAGGACCTAAGACAGTGCGACGCGACGGGCGATGGGCGACGGCACGACGCGACGCACCACGCGACGCGTCGTGTGTGTACAAACGAAATGACAAGAAGGCGAGGGAGCCGTCGTGCTGTTGCGTCGTCTGTTTGTCGTTAATAGTACACCATAGTTTCCTTCCTACATGCTGGTTTTGAGAGCATGCTAATTAGCTATGACCTTTATGCACTGTATTTCGTATGCTTCTTATGCGTATCATTCCGACGCACGGGTTGTGACTCATAATGCGTACGTACCACCTATAAATATGGGTTTCAAGTTTTGCATAAACAACTCGAGAATTTAACTCGTCCACATATTTGCAACCTCTCTCAGATAGGCTTTCAGTGAGCAGATTTTGGTTTCAGCATTTTAATACAAAAACTTGTAAAGTGAAACTGTCTTCCTGGTTGGTATAACAGCAGCAGTTTTCAAGAGTTTTTTTTTTAAATGTGAGCTTTTTAATAAATTTAACTGAAGGATGTCAAAATAAATATAAAGATGTAAGGAAGACAAAGTCGTCGCTTATCGAGCAAGTTTGAAGCAACTAATCTTTTATTGCACTACTCGACCGTCAAGAGCCAATGATTTATATTCAAGCAGAAGTCTTCTTTCTGTCCACAAGCCAGGCGTGGCGCGTTTCCATTTTTACATCACTGTGACCAGAAAGGAAATTAACATCTCTATATTAGTATTGAAAAAAATACAAAATAGTTTTTTTAAATACATTATCTAGGTTTATAGGTTTCCAGGCCGTCAATGTTGCTACAGCATCAATATATCATAGTCGTGCAAAAACTGAATAGCATTTTAATACGAAAAGGCTTTAGTTTACTAAACGATCAATCTGTTACTACTTGTTCAATATCGCGCTTTTCTGTTCGGAACAAAAGCGCAAAAATACATTCAAATCCGCCCTAATATTGCAGGGAGTATCGTTCCTCATGAAAATGCAATGCAAATTGTAATTTGAAATATGTCCAGTGGAATGCAAACAGTCCTTTGTGTGTTTGGAAAAATAAACAAACAACTCAACAAAAAATCAGCAATAATAATTTGACCATAAGTAGGAGCTGGCTAAAGAAATGAGAAAGGGATAGATAACTCTGGGTGGAGTAAGGAGCGGGGAAAGGGAGCTATAGCATTGTTTGAAAGTTTATATTATTCACAATGAATGGCAGTTTGCAGGAAACACAGCATGAATAGGTTTTAACCTCTTGATTAGACTCCATTAAGACGATATATATAAATGTATAATGTAATATATAATGTAATATAAATATCTATGATATAATATGTATGATGTATTTCGCTGATCATCTTTGTCAGAAGGTGAGGGCCAATAAGGCTTTTGCCATATATAATCGCTTGTATGGTTGAGGATTTATAATTATAATTTCCTGACTGATGGGCCTATTTGTGTTGTGTGCCGTCATTTGTCACAAGGAGAAGTGGTTACGCAAGCCAGATTAGCCCCGTATAATTGGTACTTACTTAGTATAGACCTTTCATACATGACCAAATCCTATGTCAGGAGTCTAAAGGGGTACCAGGTTTAGTTCACTTTAGTCTTCACTTTTAACGGTGGCCCAGAATGGACTTTACCAAATGTGATGATATCCAATGTAATGAATTTATTCACTGTTACCAAGACTTAGTCTTGTGAATACGTCTGCAAAACGATGAATATTTTCATGACCAGTTGTTAAATTCACAACGGTATTTTTTCAGTAACTTGAAGAGTACACTTACCAAATGGGAAATAGGTGGCATCATTACATTACATTACATTACTTGAAGAATCCTTAATTAGTTGCATGGCATGGTCCAACTTATATCTGCTGTCCCATGATATTATACCGTTGAACCCTTTTGCCTTTTACGACTGAATATTTTTTTGACGAGTCCATATTTATACCTGACGTCGTGAAGTATTTTGCAAGACACAAAATTATTAAGTCGTCCCAATACATTCAAGACTAGTCATAAATAATTTGCCACTTCGCAAAATAAATTCTAACGCATTATGTCTCTTCAGGGCCACCACAGACCTACCCTCCCCCCCCAAAAAAACAGACACTGAACACTTTGCATCATTTTATTTAAGCCCTTGCGCATCCAAAAGGAAGTTTTGTTCCCAATTTGTTTGCGCTAACGGGCCCTCCTCCGTGGCCAGAAACACATACCAATGGTAGAAATAAAAAGGGAATGCCTAATAGTCTGTTTCAGTCTGCATCGGAAGAGCAAGTTGAGCTCTTTTATCTGATATAATCCTCGTGGAAATGGACGTACACTGTCGCTTCCTATATGCAGCTTTTATAAAATTGATTTATTTATGTACTGGTAATATGGTTTAAAAGGCCTGGTTTCTCTAAACCTTCTATGACTTCTTGCTTATTTTGGTGGGCTTGAGGTAACACTGTATATTTACACGTTTTCCGTTTATCAAGCCCTGGTTTCAGCCCAAAGTTCAGTTTCATGAGTTTATTACCTTGTAAAGATGAAAACATCGCTCTAAGCTAACAGGTGCAACTCCAATGTTTGTTTCGGTAGGCAGAGCAAATGCAACACGAATATACAATGAGCATTTTGAAATAAGACCACTTTGTCGGGGCACCACGAGAGCTTACCTTTTGTGCTGCCAAAACGCAAAGCTTCGTGATCGTTGCCATGGCGACTCAGGACCGAAGCAAGGTTGCATCCAGTCATCTGGGAATAAAAGGCAAGTGCATAAAAGAATTATGTTCAGTAATAGAAGGAATGACAACGTTTGCATGAAATATGAAATTGAGAACACCCCATTAATTTCGGGGTTGTAGCGTCTCAAGCGTGAAGCTGATTTGGCAATCAATACACCTGTTCCATTCAGATAAATATTTGTGAATGTATTTAACCAACAATGAACTTCAGCTTCAATAAGAGATTACACCCATGTCCAATTATCCCACTTTTTGCGACCAATATAAAAACATAGTTTTAATGGCCATTGTAAAACGGAGAATATAACTTTTTATAAATCCAGGCTCATACTAATTATATGCATACATTTTTTTCTTCCTTTGCTTGTATTTCTCAAAGTGTCTAAAAATCGTAATTGCTCCAAACATCCCTTGAAAAATGCACCTCTATGTTTCAGTTAACCGTACTTTGAGTTTAGCTGTATGAATTTGGGCGCCGTTTGAAGGTTTTATGCTAATGACAATTTCCATATTCTTGAGAAAAGCTTTATCATCCTGGGGGGAACATCAATGATGCATGGTACACAACTTCTTCGTTAGGCAAACGGTGAAAGGCAAGAACCCCCGATTTTTTTAACTAGCAAAAATTGGGTTTACACATTGAACAGAAAAGCATAGGAAACTAAACAACATATTTCCTGATTGACATTACGCTAAACAGCACCCTCTGGTGTCCAAAAAGGTTTGACAATGTTTTTTTATTTTTATAAATAAGCTTTTCAACAAACTCAGCCCCGAAACGGATATCCTCAAATATTCAAGGAGCGTTTGAAGATGTGCACGAATTATTATTTATTATTTTAATTCATTGCATGGCTTCCTTTGATCATTAGGAACAACTCCGCCATGTTTGGCGTTACATAACGTAGTGCGATGTTCCCTGTAATGCCAACCAAAACCTTATCCCTAACAGCACTAATCATTGTTGGAATTGTGATAACCTGATGTTCACACTACCACCCTTTATGGTGTTCACTTTTTTCTTCCTTTGAGGGATTCAGTCTAGATTTTCCCAGCCAATTTCACCCCCTCCGGCTCCAAAATCATTTTGAAGGTCCTCTTTATACATAAGCTTTTTACCTTCAGAAAGTGCCGTTCTGTTTTCTTATCTGAGCAGCTTTTCAATATACATTCGCAACACTCCCCGCGCTGTGTACGAACACTCACCGTGCTGCGTAATGTGGCCTTAATAGTACACCAAAGCATAGTATTTCATATAACTCTGAACTCTCTAACTTTGGAAAAAGACTGATTATACGCAAAACGGAATGCAAAACATAATTAAACTCCTATCTGCTTTAGTGAATCGTTTTATGATTGCACATTCGTCAGTATGAATTTTGATTTAAACTTAATACTGATTAGTAAACAAAGAAGTATCGAATGGCCATGAACAAAATATAATGATTCAAATGCCCACCCATGCACAAAGCCGAAACTGAGTGCGATGAATGTCAAAAGCGATCCCAGTACGAAAGAAATTGCAAATGTGCACAAAACGGAACGCATGCTGATGAAATGAGGATGATTTCTTGCTGAAATTTGTAGGGGAAAATACAAACCAAAAGGATCTTGCGGTACCCCGTGTTAAACGGGGAAAGGATTGTGCCTTTGCGGAAGAACAGACCGAATCACGAGTGAAGAAACTGAACTGACCTGAGTGAAGGTATAGATGGACCCCGACGCCTTGACCATGTGACTTTCGGACACGCTCAGGTGCGACAAGATGTTCAACTCGCAGACTTTGCTCTGCCACCAGTAGTTGGCCGATGAGCAATTGGCTGATTCCAGGCAAGCAACGTGGCACAGCTTATGCGTCCTGGTATGGATCGAGGAGACATTCCAACCCACCAGGGCGGTGTCCACGACGCTGCACCAAGGCGTCAGGGCCGACCCTATCCAAGCTGCGAACCCCGCTAGAAAAGCACAGACAAGGAGCAAGGGGCCGCCCGTTCTGTTAATTGTTGACAGTCCCATCGTGACAGTCAACGTAAAGTATATAGCGATGCTGGAGAAGTACACGTTATTATCGTCTAAAGGCGAACGATATCAGTGCCAGCGAAACCATCAACCACTGCACACGTTTAGCGTTTGTATTTCTGACGGCAGTTTCGATTGATGTGCGAAAATCAAAGGCATTTATTGCATTCGTTCGATGGTATTATTTGCCAAAATGACAGAGGTGAACTATCATTGCGACGGCTTGAGAATTGCCAATTTCCTTCATTGTTCCCTATGCATTTTATTGTGGCAATGCACAGTCACCTATTAAGGCGCCTTTCCAATGTACGTCAGCACTTGCGTCAAGCTTTGGGCATCCGTCTGAATCGCTCTCGGGGGGATTTTGACGGTCGAACGCAACACACACGTGTGCTATGTCAATGGTGTCGATTTTTGTGTCGGTGAAAGTGAAATGCATAAACGCATAGTGTATGCAACGCACCAAGGGCAGTTTGATGGGAAATGTTGATGCATATTCACAAATACCTCGGACGGTCTCCTTTATCTACAACGTGCAACTTGACTGTGTATATTTTGATAACGCCTGGTGGGAAGTGGTAATGCCCGCTGCGTAAATCACGCTGGTACCTGCATTCAAGCCAGTTTACTCGATTCTGATTGGTCAAGAGTATGTGTGTACGTGGCTCACCACGCACGCGCAAATTGGACAATTTGCTTAAGGAATATTCTATAAAAATAGATGGGGGTGTTCTGGAAAATGAAAGTAAAATTCCAGAACAAAATCGCTGGAAATCCATTATATACTGACTTCTTTTGACTCTCTGATTAAAAAATCGTATATAAGTGGGAATAAATATGTGCTTGGAGACTGAACTCTAATAATGCCCTCACCTGCAGCTCGGGCATAAGTCGCGTCCATTCTCCTGAGCCATCCTAAAACGCACGTTTAAGACCAGCCATGCATATATTTATTCCCCCAATAAAGCATGTTAAAGCGCGGTAATCGCATCGTGGAACCTTAGGCTCACGCGTGTCTGCAGTCTTACCCGTTCACCTGTTCCAGTGGTTACGCCATAGCAGTTACCTGCATGGACTCACCAAACAAATTTTAAAAACCTGCAAGCGCGGATCCTGGGAGTGGAGTAAGGGGTCCACCCTAAACTTGTCATGGGGGGCTCCGTCTCTTTGTGTAGGGTAAAGGACAAAACAAAGCAATTAAATACCTTCACTAACGCCGAAAAAGTGCTCTCCCAGTACGAACAAATTTTCTTACCCTCCCCCCCGCCAACAAATCTTGGATCTGCCCTGACGTACGTCTTTTTGCCGAAGTGTCTAGTTAACGTACTCAAGCACTACGGGCTGATGGGAGAGCTCCCCCGCCCTCGAAGTTTAATTGTTTCTCCTGGCACCCCACCCTAGTTGAAAGGCGCACAGCCTATAAATGCACAATTCACAGTTAATTTGTTTTCAAGGCCCCCTTGGAACAATGTGCATGTGCTTCCACTGTATGCCCCTGAGAAATTTTCCCCTTACTTACGCTTCCTATTTTTCCCATTTTTTATGGGAAAACTAGCATCTTCCTGGGAGAGGGTCTTTTTACTGATAGGAAACGTCGCTTCAGGATGCTGTAACAGAATTTTATGAATGATTTTTATATGTCTTTGTCCTTCCCAAATATTGCGTGCCATAGCCAATGTATTAGTCAAGCTGCCAAACAGTCGTGTCTCTCTTGACTGAGCAGGTGTATTGTTGTTACTGAAAAATGAAAAAAATAAACTCATTTTCTGAAGAAATGTTCTGAGATAGATACCTTGAACATGTGAACAATTTTGGAGGTATGTTACAAGCATTACACTGCACACTTTTCCATTTGCATAATTTCTTTGGCAAGGATACAACATCAACAATGTATGCACTTATGAAAGAAACGCGTAACGGAAGGTGGCCACTCGGACATACAGGCTAGTTCTCCGCGCCTATACGATACGATGACGCGAAGTATGGGTAATTCACACTGAATAAGCCACCGAACGCGAACCTGTTCTTGATTACACGTATTCAAAATATGTGTATGCCATTTTATCAGACCGTGGATTCCTGTAAAGCACTCTTATGTGGACCGCTGCAGGGAGACATACCTTTACAGAGTCAATGTTCTTGTGATAACCTTGAAATGAAGGCTATGATCCCAGGATTAGGGTTTTTTGGACTTGGCGCCATTGTCGTACACTCGTGGGACAGGAAAATGCTTCTCGATTGGCGTTTTCACTACTTACCTTGAAGTTACTTCAATCTGGAAGCGTTTTCCTGTCCCACGAGGGCACGACAATGGCGCTAAGTACACAAAAATGTTTCGAGGAAATGAAATCAACATTTCGAGGGAACGAAATAACATATTTCGAGGGAATGAAATGTTTTCGAGGGAACAAAACAATATTTCGAGGGAACTAAATGATTTCGAGGAACAAAATAATATTTCGATAGAGCAAAATAATAATTTGAAGGAACGAATGATAATACAAGGCAATGAAATAATTTTGAGAGAACGAAATAATAATTCGAGGGAACGAAATACAAAAAAATTCTCATTGTGCCTGTCCCCTTTAATAGGGGCTCTGTACTGAACAGAGCTGATTTTGCACTATTTTTAATGGAGTTTTTAATTTGCTGCACCCATGTTCTTTGAACCCTGACAAAATAGCTGTGAACGAATACACGGCTACCTTTTCCAATCTCGGCATCCCTTTCCTGTTCCGCTTCGCCTGTCACGTAAACTGTTGTCCTTGGAGATTCCTGTCAGATATGAGCGGTATGTTGATGTGAGAACATCGAACTGAGTAACATGAAGCCAACTGGAAGGAGTCTTTGTTATTTCGCGCA
This sequence comes from Acanthaster planci, assembly GCF_001949145.1. Next base: position 2,634,915 of record NW_019091370.1, on the reverse strand, counting down.
AACGAAAAGCTGTCTTAATCGTGGTTTCAGACTCGGAGAGGACTTTTGAGAATGGTCCATAAAGGGTAAGCATCAACGCTTTCGAAAACCATTTTGTTTCCAGGATTCACTACTTCCCCCTTTTTTCGCCTCCATTAGGAGTAGGATATGTAACTGCAGTGATTCAACCGTACTTCCGAATCGACTGTCTTCGTATGTCGACCATCTTGAATTGAAGGTGAGGTTAACTTGTCCTTTATGGAATCAGACAGTAGAAATAACAGCAACGAAATAAGCGTTATTACAAATTAATGCCAGTTTTACTTTTTAATTAGCTGTGAACTGTCTACTTTTTCAAAGCCACATTAAAGAAAATCTGTGGAACCTAACACAGTCTGGCACGGCACTCCATTTACCAGATTACTTTGAATAGGGGGCCTATGATAGATTTGGGGAACACCACCAAACAAGGACTCCTCGGGATTAAGGTCTATTGCTGCCTGTACAGATCTTCAGTCTCTCAGTGTAACATAGAGTGCGCTGGGTGGACTGGGACCAACCACTGCTCTATACATACTTCGCGCGAGCATAGTCGTCCATGAACAAATAAGGCTCCATGAATCAAATTTTTGGCCTTTAAAAATCTGTCATTTGTTTCCATGCAGCATAGAGGGCTATGTACATGTATGTGTAAATTTTCCAGGCTTTTAATGGTAAAGTCGACCTCAGGATAAACAGGCTGCTGTACGCTGGCAAATTTTATAGCGTACCAACAAATTCGATAAAAATGGTCTATTTCAAGACTAAAAAATCAACACTAATAATTACTGCAGGCAAGGCTGGTAAAAGGTCGACGTGAACAATGGTAATTATATCGACCCAGTTGATGTCAACAGGAAACACCGCGCACCACCAACAGTCACATGCAAACGTGCGAACCCTAATTAATTCTCAGGTATATTAAACCGAGTACAGCTCGTGATTTATGTACCGCGAAATTGGACGCAAATGAAGCGAGTTGCAGGAGAGCGAGTGTGTGGGGGGGACTGCTGATTACAACACAATTCGGCGATGTACATCTCCTCGCGTGACTATGGGTGACAAGCAAATAGGGCTAAACGATTAATGTGTGGGAGTACAGTGAGTCCTGCACTTTGATATAAAAGTAAGTTCATTTAGGAACAATGCATGCGCGAGAGTTCACGTAGGACCGCGCTAAAAGGGCAGATTGCGCACACCCGTTCGAATGACCTCGGACGCCCTTCATTTTTAAGCATGTGCTGTTGAGATGCTGAAGTGGTTCATTGAACCGTGGTTATTACCCTACAGATTTCAACATTTCTACCGAATATAACTAGAGAAATATTGGAGAACAATATTCCATCGTCAAATCCTTGAATTTCAATAGTCATATCCTATTAACGTCAATGTATTACTTTTTTTGCTAGAGTTCGTGTAAAATGTCTCAATTAATGTTAAGAATATATTTGCAGGTCTATTAAAAAACACGTCCATAAAGGCAAAAATAAAATATTGTTTTGTTTTGATTATGTTCGACCTGTCTGTGTGTGTTGCTTGTGCGCGTGCGTCCACAGGGTTGGTTTGCTGTTTCTGCTTGTTCAGCTCATTTTGGTACCTTTGGTTTTACTTGTTGGTCTCCGTGTTTTCTTTGTTTTGTACGTAACAAAAACTTAATACACAGACTAATGGCGTAATATTATTACCACTACGCTAGATGCTATCCATGAAATTGTCTGATGCAAATTCCCTAAAATTTGCGTGCAAAACGGTTGACTTGGTTTTTGATTTTGTTGGCTTTGGTTTTGATCAGAAAGCATGTGATACTTCAGAACCACTCAGAAGCAGTCTCGTCAATGTTGCCTTGAGTTTGTTGTCTTCCATTCAACGGTGCATGTATTTTAGGAATAGTTCATCTTATTTCACAAAAAGCACATTAACTATTAAGACCTTACTCCCAACATTGTGAGGGCTTATATTTTGTTGCCAGTATACTGTCAGTCAATATAAGTTACTCTATCATAATGACAGAGTAGGCATAGTCCCCTTTGTTGGGATGAAGTTTTGGTGTAGAGATGAGGAGACAAGGCAATTTTAATGACAAGACGTGACATGTGTCATACTATCACAGTCTTTATTTGCATATTAATAGCAATATCAGCCAAGGCACTTTTATTTTAAATTGGCATACTGACATAGCTTCTATCTGTACAAATCTCTTCTGTCTGATCATCTTGTTGTCCGCGCAATGGTTGCGTTGTGCCCCTTGTCATTTCCGTGAAAACCATGAGAACGTTTCACTGATTGACATATTGTACGTTAATTCAACATCCTTCCGAAGACTTTGTTAAAGTACATGATCTGTAAACTACCATGTAGGTGCTTCCTTATTCCTCATTCTTTCCATATGTCTCAGCAAATTTGCTGAAAATCGAGTTGTAACGATCGTTGCCAAATAATTCAGATGCACATGCTCTATATATACATTTTTCCATTCTAAATTGATATTGCTCATTTTATTTAAAACACATACATATCGAGTCTAAATAAAATATTCCTACCTTAATTTAATTCCCGAACTTGATTTGACTGGTAAAACTATGGCTGGTCGTCAGTACAAAAAAAAGAGCTATTCCCTAAATTATCACGCAGCTATACCAAAACACCAAATGATTTAATGCCACTACTAAATGTAAAATACGGTCCTATTTTAAGGTTACTAAGCAAATGTATTTTTACATGATATCTGACACCATCACGCGTGATTATTTCTAAAGAGTTTGGCTGCCCATATGAAATAGGACGCAAAAGGGAGAGAGGTTGATAAGCTACAGTTATATTGGGATATGAGGCACTTTTGTCGTTGATAAAGACCTAAAAAAAAACTCACATGACACTCAACCACTACAAATGGCAAGACTGAGTAATGAGTATGTTTGCCTTTTTTATTGAAAAGTATTTACATTCAAAAAATAGTACTTTGGGTGAAATTCAATTCAGGCTCCAGAAGTGTGGGAATCCCTTTTATGATAAATACTACTCCTGACTGCAGATCTCATTACAATGTCTTTTTTCTGTTGTTCAAACACCATTCCAGACATTCAACGTTTAATGTGCAACTTGTTAACTTGTGTAGCCCTGATGCCGATCATTGGTTGAGCGTTTTCAATATTTCATGTTATCCTGAGGATGAAGGCCTATATTCCACAATGTTTGATTCTTAGAATAAAAACAAATAGTTATTTGTCAAAAGCAAAATCTTTGGGGCAGGGGAGTGCTTAAATTGAAGTTCACGCCCATTTGAAAATGAAAGATACCACAACATTATTGTTGCCTCAAAAGAACGAAATCTACCAGTGTTTTCACAAACACTCGATATCTGTGACCAAATCAAACATTAAAAAGCTTGAACACGATAGATAATCGGTAATAACGCCAAAAAAGACTCCGGTTTCTGGTCATGGGCTTGGTCCAAAAGTGATGCGGTGACGCGGGTTTTTTCCTCCTTTTTTCCCCTTAGAACTGATGTAAATGCACATACGGTATGCTTTGGAGCGCATGGCCTTGTTACTGTGAGAAGTGTGGATTAACTTTGAATTAATAAAAAACCATAAAATATGTTTAATTAATCTCACTCAAACAGGAGGCTTCTATTCTTGGCAAGATTGAGCTAGTCTTGTTAAAATACAGTAGCACAACTACAATTGAAAAATCGTGACAAGCAAATGTTCAGCTTCAGTTCCCGGTTTTAAATGAAATTCTTATGACGTAGCTGTATATGACATTCTTTGCACATTGTTTTCTGCTTTAGTTGGGAGAATTAAGTTGCACGTCAAATAGCCTATGAAAAAAAATAATTGAAAACAGTTCAGCTCCACAGTCTAAATGAAAATAAAATTTCCAAGAGGTAAATGATATACTGTGCACATTGTTTTCTGTTTCAGCTTATGAGAAACAAGCTGAACATAAAATATTGGGGGAAATTTCATCTCAGAAAAATAAAAATCTCTCACTTTAATCCACCTTTGTTCTTTGCAAGTGACAATGCATGAGTAGTAACGTACATACATGTATGGTTGTCATAACGCAATGTCAATCCATAGAATCACGCATAATATCAAACTGCAGCCAACTGATTTCGACACGAATGACGTCATCTGATTAGAGTGCCCAATTGAAATGTATGGAGGCCTATGGGGATTCCTTCACCGTACATAGTACTCAACCCCACCCATCAAAAACACGTTAAAATTACGCGGTAGCAGAATTCCTGCCGATCAAGTACGTTTGGCGGCTTTTGGAAATCGTTTTATGCAAAAAATAAAAAAATTCTTTATTTTGCCGCAGGTCTACGGCGATGCACGCGGTGACCAGAAACCGGAGGCTTTTTTTGACCTAACCTCGCTGACTTCAACAAACCTACTTTTTAACTACATGCCACTCTGATATTTACATTTACACTTGTGTTCTTATACAAACCCACCGTAGAGATTTTGATAAGCAGTGACACTATTGGATTTGCCTCGTCTATCGCACAGTGCTCTTCAATGAGACTAAATAAACCGCACGCGTATCTGCAGTGCATCACCAATGCTTTACTATAGCACCATCTATTTTGCATGGCTGTTGAAATGCTCTTTTCAAATGTATCAGAAAACATTTTGGTGTTTCATCGAAAACTTTCAAAGCTTGTTACCCACGGGGAGTTACGTCTTTTGCTACCTTTGCGTTTTCCGGCGCTTCCCGTGGGGGAGAATTTCACCCAGTTGACCCCCCCCGTACGGACTATAAAAAGGACAGGTTCCCGAATTAGTCGTCGATATTGATGTGGATTGTCATGCTGTCCGCTCTTCCAACCGTTCTATCTGTTGGGAAAAGAGTAAAAAGATCAACCACCCCCGTGTTACAGGTCGATATGGGAACATTATACGCGATACATCCATTAGACTGACATGTAAATGATGTATTCAGGAATCTGCACATTGTTCTATTTCCTCGTTCTCACCATTGGACAGTACATTATTCCACGTCACTGCGTTGTTCCCTCTGCTGTAGAGTATGATCGGGTAGGGATATTGTGTTGTAGGATCCTCCCAAGAACAGAATGCCTTTATTTGTGACTCTGTCACAACCAGCCAGCCTACATCATCTGAACAACCCTGGTAGTTGGCGTTAATGTAAAATCGCCGATCCCTTTTTATATGTAAGAAGAAGAGAAATCAAAATTAACAAAATAAAAGCAATTTGGAATTCCCCCCTTTTCTCATCTTGATTGAACTTTACAGAAATAATATACTTAGATGATTCTTTGATACATAAGCTATCCAAATATGTTTTTGAAATGACTTTGACACGATTGTTTTGTGTATATGTTTTCACTTCAGGCTGCGATTACTTGGGTTTGCCCTTTCCGCCTCAGCAGGTCACAAATTATCATTTGGTCTCCATCAGCATACATTCTTATAATATTTTTACTGTTTCCCAGTCAAAATGGTCAGACCACAGGATTTAAGGAGGCAGACTCTAACACCCGTTCAGATAGGCGTTCTAGAATCGCGCCGAGCCAAATAGAATTGAGAGTGACTCAGGTCGACCCAACTGAATTTTGCTTACAGACAAACCAACTTAATACATACATTGGCATGGGGTTCGGCCCATTAAGAGAACGACGTCTGAAACCAAGTCGCACTGGTGTCGTTCCAAGCCCCGCCAAGGTTCGATCTTTCGCCTGCTAATACGCCTGGTCGCTCGATTGTTTCAGACGTCGAACCTTTTTGCGTTCTTAATTCAAAATTAGCTTTTAACTCGGTCTTTTTGACTCTGGAACGCCTGCCTAAAAGGGGGGCATAATGTTTGAAATAAGATCAACTGATATGGGTATCAGTCAATACATGAAGACGACATCCATAATCATCACTTCATGAACACAGTGGCAACGACAAAATCACAAACCACGGCAATCAACAAGAAACCCGCAACAGCCCCGATGATTCCACAAATCTCCACAGCCACCATTACACCTGTAGGCTTACTAACTCTTCAACGTGACCTTCCATGCTGAAGTACCGACCAGAGCGTGTAGCGCGTGAAGCACTGGCAGAGCTGAGATCTTCCCAAGGGGACGATATGAGTCTGTCCTGTCTAAACCAGTTCCTGATATCTGACCCAATCCCATTGAATACCAGCTCAGCTGTCTTTCCTGTGCTGTTATGCAAGGAAAGCTTGACCTGAGTGAAAATGAAGAGATAATTATGTGCCAGAGGTGGCTGCAAATCATTTTTTTGCAAGTCCAAGTCACAAGTCATTTGGTCACAGGCCAAGTCAAGTCTAGTCATAAGTCATTTGGTCAAAATACAAGTCAAGTCACAAGTCTCTTTCTCCAAGAGACTTATATTCAAGCTGCACATTATTTTGTCCAACTGTAATCAGCAAAAAGAACCAGGCGCCAACTTATGAAGTTGCAACTTATAAAAATAAAGGGGCCGGTCGAGTAGCGTCTGACTTGGGTTGGTAACAAGTCATTTTTTGCAAGTCCAAGTCAAGTCACAAGTCATTTTTTGCAAGTCCAAGTCAAGTCAAAGCTGGTATTTACAAGTCCAGTCACAGGTCACAAAAATAGCGACTCGAGTCCGACTCGAGTCCAAGACTCGCGTCAGCAACTCTGGTCAGTGCTCTTCAACAAAAGCTGTTGTTCTCTTGTGATCTCCCTTCATCTTCATACAAACATGGAACCTCAAATCGTCTCCTGTGTATTCTTGACTTGGTCTTAAAAACACCTTAATTTTGCCCTGAGAGTGTGCATGGTGCATTCACGTAATGAACACTCATTAGTCTTAAGGCAAAATTATAATTGAAAAATATAAACTGACTTGAAAGGAATCTATTAAAGCTTAAGTTTCTTTTGTGTCAATGATGGTTTCCAAGTTGGCAGAATGTTTCGGCAGTGTTGCTGGTACAGAAAAGTCAGTATTTCCGTTGTAGTTTCTCAGCCTATAGACTATTCTTTGTGCTGCCAGTACCAATTCAGGCAAATTGCATTCTTCACGGCAAGCCCTGTAACTCGAGAGTTTATGTCGCGCTATCGTTGTTCCGAATACCACTGGCAAGACGCTGCCCTATTGAGGTCAGCCTCTATCGCAACTAACGCGCCTATTTCTGCACTATGGGCCTCGAGCTGGGCAAAGAAAGGGCGTTATTTTCTTAGCAAGGGGAATCCTTTAGTCAGAACTGAACCTTACTGGTTCATGAAAAACGTAGAAATACATGCGTTGTGGTCGCATCGCTGCTAACAAAATGAACACTCCCGACATGGCTTTTTTCTTACTGATAAGGGGGGTGCTTCTGCTCGAGGCGAATAACCACGCTCATTTAATTAAGTTCGGCACGGGAGTAGCGCGGCGTTTAGCCTAGAGCTTTAACTCATCACCAAAGAGAGTTATAGTTTGTCAATCCCCTACGGGTGTGTAACGCAACAAATTGGGTCTTTGCGCGAGCGCAAGGCGCTCGTTAGTGATGACATGCTGGGGTCGGCTTATCCCTTCTCATGCCACTGGTGAGGGCGCACTAATTCCCCGAACCTACCCGTCTGACATGTAACTGCTTGTTGCGCCAAACTCGGTGAAGGTCATTATCCCGACAACTCCCACTGATCTCCACGCTGGGGTCCCAGCTCTCGCTGGTCCACATATCGTACAGTTTGGCTCCAGTTCCCGCAACACCTTTAAATACCAGTTGCCAATCGGGATCTGCACAGGAAGATTTAATAATTATTACATGTATTATAAAACTCCCAATTATTTTTAAGCCGACAAATTATAAATCCCAAAATGTCAAATGGCAATTACAATGATACGACGTTGGAATGTCACCTGAAAAAATCAAAAGGTGACTGTACCATGTGAATTTAAATTTGAAAGGATCTGAGGCTAATAAATCAAAACATTGTCGAAAATAACACTTTTACGCTGTTCAGTAAATTTGAATAAGGTTTGATCAGGTTTTAAAAAGATAATAGGTCACAAGTGTAACTTGGCCTACCTACCCTGAGCAAATTTGTTAGCTGATCCCGTGGTCCCCACAACCTTAAAACTGTGATCGGCTACTATGTGCACAACCTCCGACCACGAAGTTAGCACTTCTCCTTTGAACGGAGTGTTATTTCAAAGATTAACAAATTGAAAACATTTTAGTTCGCGTGAAGTATTTCAAAATAACAATAAATACGTAAACATTTCAAAAGCATCATTAATTCAATGTTGACCCCATTAATCGTGACCCAAAATGAATAAAGCTATCCTGCGTTTCCCTGCCCACAAAAATTCCCCAAGGATACTTTTAATTGCTGTGTCATGAAGGCATCTTTTAAAAGTTTTGCTCATTCTTCATTGGTTTCTGCTAGCATTTTTTTTACTTCCGGCGAAACAATGCACCCCTGCAACCCTTCATCGGTAAATTTGAAGCATTTTTTTCTCCACTGGTTCATCAGCAATATTAAAATACACACAAGCTCACGTCACACGATTATACACTGTTAGTGAGAAACGTAACAATAATCATAGCTTGATTAATTTCATTGTGCATTCCTTGCTCGGTAGGTTGTTCCCATATGAATCAACAGCAGAATCGTTTTGTGCATGACGAGACACGTATCAGCGGCGTATCAGCTATCTTCGCACGTCACCCACAACCTTGACATGTCACTAAATTTTGAGGAAACGCACCGTGTAGAAGTAAAGGAGGATTCTTTGGGCTTGAGGGTACTCCAGCGTAATTAATTGGTAATGTCCATGAATGTCTTTTGTATGCGCCCAATATCCTGACACTGTTTCTGATTATTATATCACTCGACATTATATGCAATTTAATTTCACGTCATGTCGAAGTTGACCATAGACGAACTAAGTGACGTTTCATTGGACATGCTGAGAGCCCCTTTCATGGCAGTAAGCATGGCGTTGGATTTTGTACGAGAGGGACTCTCTCCCGTTCGCAGAACAGTGGTCCCAAGCAACTGTTGCGCCCGTTTTTCACCCGGATCTGAATCTCGGTTAGTGACAGTTCACTTATTCCAGAAAATCCCGCCTTATGGTTGGTGCAAACCAGCGTTAGGATCGCTGGTCGAGATCCAGATCCTTGTGAAACAAACAGGCCCGTTGACGCAATGTTGAAATCCCATTGGCGGTGGCCACTGAAAACGACCGGTGATAGGCCTATGGTTACCGTGGTCACTGGATTTGCCTATAGATCGCAGACAATAGAACATAGCACCATGGCATAATGTTATCCTGTTTGGTTGAACAAAATATCACCATATATGGATTTTACATTAGCGCTTTCTGCGCATATCCGCATCGAAACCGAGGCTCTCTGTTGAACTTCTTCGCGCGCCCGCAGAGTCGACACAGTACGTGCAGTATCCGGTTCGTAAGTGTGGTGCAGCTTCAGCTTAAACCACGCCCACTGCACAAGATAAACGACCACCGCAGGTGCGTTACTTCGCTGTAAATTGCCATTGTTTTTTCTTTTGATTTCACATGTCAAGTCATTCTGAAAGACTCGGAAACCACCACATCGATTTTTTCAACATTTATCCACATCCCCACTTTATTCGGCCATTACGTAAAACAGCCTCATCGACTTGTTTCTGATTACGATGTACCGGGTCTTATTTGTAATTGTAATCCACTTTCATCTCTTTTTAGTCATTAATTTCTTTCATTTTTCTTTAATTACTTTTCATTTTGTGGGGGGAAGCGCTCCCGCAACACCCATACTAAATATTAAAATTGGTAGGCGTATGCCCTCCGCGTATGAGTTGCTTGTTAATCACCAATTTACGTTGTCGTTAATTATAATCCACCGTTCTATTGGCAAAAGCCTTGTCACGTTAATGTAACATATTCATGTTTATATGCTGGGCTGTCTTTGAGGTAAAAATCGATTATGGCTGGATAAAACCTTTAGACTAAATTCATGTCAGTCTAAATAAAAGTGGTAAGTAACTGTAAACTAAACTTCAAAGACGTGTTTAAGGGATCAAGCCACAAGTGAATAATATGCTTTTAAGGTGCTTCTGTTCCACATTAGGGGTATGATACACATAACAGATCTTTGCCTACGATCATTTTGGAACTTAGTTTCAGACCCCATGTAAGCGGTTTCATTAGTTCGTCAAAGTGCGAAGGGTTTTCACCGAGTTTCATGTACAATGAACATTTTGGGCAGCTGGTGACGAGGCTGAGGTTTGGAAACGGCATTGACTGGGAAGCTGATAAACTGAATTATTTCACGGAGAGTGTGAACAAGTGGAGCACGGTGCATTTGCATGTTCGTTAGCCAAGACCGATTTGGCACTTGTAGAGAAATAAGATACCCCAAGCTAATCCAACATTTGACATTATCTGAGAGATATTGTTTGCTTGTGTCACTGGAAGAGCTGAAGCAAGTACAATTTCACAATATAACACTAATGCCTACCTCGTGTACCGTCTAGGTAAGAAGGTTTGTGTCCGTTGTCATGGCTACTCAGGCTTGAAGTAAACGTGCATCCAGTCATCTGTAAGAATGTACAGTAATTCTATAAAATTAATTGCAGTAATGCTCACGAGCGAATAAAAAGACATCTGTACTTTAAATTAATTGTCAGAGGTTAATGATTAATAAATGGTTAGAGTAAATATCCGACAACATGTTACATCCTTTGTAGAGCTTGAAGACATCTGTCCTTTCTGGCTTTGACTCCAGCGTTGGCATCGTCCCTCACCTCGGAACACAACTGTATTAAAGTGGACAGACAAACGTCGTGTGTGAGTTTGAACGTCGTATGTGTGAGTTTGAACGTCGTGTTTGTGAGTGGTCGGGGCCGATTTCATGGATCATTTGCATGATTTCTTTTCCCTTGATAAAAACAGGATTACCAACCAAAATGTTCATGTGTTGCATGTTGCTTGTGACTGCTGTTCAGCTGATGGTTGGTTGTCATATAATTATCATAAAAATCATAAAATGTTTGGCTGATAACCTGTTTTTCCTGAGCAAGACAATACCGTGCTAAGCAAATTTTGTGCTTAACAGCTTGAAATTGGCCCTGACTACTCTCAAACACGACGTTCAAACTCAAAACACGACTTTCGAACACACACGACGTTTACAATTCACACACGACGTTTACAGTTCACAAACACGGCGTTTGAACTCACAAACGCGACGTTCAAACTCACACACACGACGCTTGCCTACCCGCTTTAGAACACCATACAAAGATAGGGATAGGGACTTCAATGGAACCCCAGGGCAAAGGTGTGGACAAAGCCAAGAATCAAGAAAATGATTGATTGATTGATTGATTGATTGATTGATTGATTGATTGATCGATCGATCGATCGATCGATCGATCGATCGATCGATCGATCGATCGATCGGTCGGTTGGTTGGTTGATTGCTTGATTAATTGATTGAATTCTTTCGTTCGTTCGTTTCTGACCAAATCAATGGCAACAAGACTTGTATGTCCTTCGAAATCACTCTCATAGGATATGGCCAATAATAGTGACACAGCACCGGAAGAAAGGGCTGGGGGGGCTTAAGCCCCCTTGGAGTTGCTGTTTGGTATTGTTTGTTGTTGTTGTTGTTTTCTTTTTCCTTTCTTTTTTTTTTTTGATGTTTTTGTTTTCTCTCTTTTTTTTTTTGCTTTCTGCAAAACGAAGATACAATATAGGCCTATAGTACACCTACATCTTAAACTACAATAGTTATGATATAGCTGTAAATCCCAGTCCCCTGTGATGCTTGCAACTGGGGAAGGGTCTTGTGCATAATGAACCATCTTGAAGTGGAATTCCTTTCTAATACCCCTCTCCCCATCGACAAAACTTTGGTACCACCAGTGAATGTTATTTTCCCGGCCTTGAGTTCCGTTGAAACGCCTCCCGTGCCATGCAATGTGGCAACAAAAGCGCTATTGATTTTCGTTCAAATAATACATGATGTTAACCTTAAAATCCCTTCAATATTTTTCCCGATATCGCTGCATTGCATTTTTCACCAGCAAGCCCTTAGGGGTTTATTAGTAACACTTTGCAATCATTTTGACAGCAAGGTTTTAAAAATCCAACGTAAAGCTCTCGCGCAGTGCTGTATTTTCACTGATACATGTTTGCCAAATTTCCCCACTTTTCCTTGGTCTTCATTTCTTGTTGCAAGCAGGCTGGCACGTGCGTGGCCTTCAATTTCAAATGAGCGTAACTGACAAAACGGTATGTCAAATTGAGTTGAAACTTCACATATTTGCAGCTAAGAAGTGTTTTTGTATGCATACTGGGGTTTTTCTCCTTCTTTTCAAAATCAACCATGGGAAGGCCGTGTTCATGGAAGTGGAATCCCCCGCCTCCGCCCCCGGCTGTGACTTTATCCAAAATAACCCGAGCCAAGACCGGTACAGAATGAATAACATGTATTCGGCAATGAAACAGAACATTCCTTACATAGCCACAAAGAAAGCTTTGGGTTGTATGGGCTTATAAATCTGAAAAGATTTTCTTGATTTCATTTTATTTGAGACAATGGCATGGAGCATTTTAGAACTCCGAAAGAGAGCTTTTCCTAAACCGGGACGTCACGCTATGCTTTCCACCGCTCCGTTACTTTGCAAGAATGCAGCCTCTCTGTCTCGTAGAAAGCAGGAGGCTTTTCGTTACGTAAGGCTGAAATCCATCACGCCAAAGGAATAAATGTGCATTGACAACTCGACGGGTGGATAAAGGTCATTAATACGTCCTTTCAATTTTTTCCTCGTTGATACAGAAGCAATCACTTCTGAAGTTTTTTTAAATGTAGCCTACTCGAAGCTTTTCTTTTTATCTGAGCAAAAATTGCTCTGAGTGGAAGCTTCGTCAAATCAGCACTCAAAATGTCAGATTTGAACTTGACCTTTTATACACATTCGTCGATTTCCAATTTCATGTTTGACCGCCATTTTTTTTTACAAGAACAAGAACACCATAAAGACGAAGTTTGGACTGTTTCGTCATTGAACGTCATTGAACATTTAGTAAGAGTTTCCAATACTTTGTGAATGAATCTTGTGGTTTGCACTCTTGGCCTGCGATATTGTTAAAGAAACAACTGGTTGGCTTGCAAAAAAATGTGCTTGTGACCTAGCAAAAGAAATTAGTTTGCACAAATAGCTGTTGTCCCAAGCGCAAGCGCCACGAAGCTTTGTTCAATTATTTCCTGAAAAGATTTTTAGAAAAGAGCTAGTGAATTTTCAACGAATTTTGTACTCAAATAAAAGTATACATTTATCTGTAACAATTATCGCTTAAATTAAGCAGAATCTCTGGGAGAGGTGTTAGAAAGAAAAGACTGGCTTAACTCGTGGTGTAGGTAAACTATAGCCTCCCTATGTGATTTATCCATTCTGTTTAGATGCATGATTCATTTCACACACCACTAGAAGTAGGCAATATTGGTATATATTTACATATCGTCAGGCAGAACCTAATATAAAACTAGCTTTCAGCAAAAAGAATTAAGGGTGGAGCGGAACAGCGCCCAACAATGCCACTCAGTCTGTGGTACCAAACGAGACCAATCAATTATTGGCCAGAACGCGCCGTCTTGGCGTAATATCTTTTAAAACATGCTCCAGGTTTCTGCACAGAGTGGTCCCTGCTCTTTGTTGTCGCGTGGTTTGTCCTCCGTCGATATAAACAGTTGCAGAGAAGATCACAGTTTGCAGCATTCTTGAACCGCACATCTGCGTATTAAATTAAAATGCCAGGTTTGTGTACACCTTCATGTTAAAAATTTTGCGAACAGAGTATGCGCTTTCATTAGCTAGCTGCTTGTGTGTTTTTGTTTGTTCGTTCGTTCAATATAACGGTCATTTGCAAGTGAGCATGCTCCACCACTGATCGCACAAAAGATCATTGTGTCTTGTAAGTGAGCGTTAACAAGGTCGGTTTTGAATAAAACTCCATCTGTAGTGTGACCCTGTTGTCAAAGTGCTCTATTGTGTTGCACTTCAAGACACTGCTCCCAAAGGCAACCTCCACATGTGACATCATGCTAGTGCTTCGCGGTTCCCTTCAAGTTAATTTGCACGAATGGAGCGATAAAGTTACCTCAGTCTGCAGGCCCGTTGCCTGGGCTATCACAATATGCTTTGGAAAACAACATTGAAAAGTTGCATGTCTGTCTCGAACCAAAGGTTGCATGTAAGACTTGTACAATGTAGTTTTCAATATTGACTTTATACATTGATTTCAAACCCAATCCCTTTGAAATACCTGAAATGTGGATATTTGCCGGAACTTCCTGACGGTACATATGACTAGAGATTGATTCGTTAATATGCATGTATTATTATATGCATGTATGGTTACTTTGAGCTTGAGAATCAACCTATAAACCGTGGCTCGTATGCAGAACATTACAGTATATTTAAAATATTCAGTACACACACACACACACAAAAGACCACCAACAAGCAGAACTCGGAGACGAGCGGGGGGGGGTTCGTTCCCAGCCTACGGGCCTGGTTTGCATTCTTTCTGATGGTATTACTGAATAATGGAGTGGTAAACTTTGGGGATAAAGATAAGAACATTAGATTACATTGTAGGTTTTCAATTTTTAGTACACTTGTTCACTCGAGTTTCCTATAAATAATTATGCAATATCTTTACGCAATTGCTACGCAAATACACTGCAAGCATTTTCCGCGCTTTTAATGGGCTTTATGAAGTTTAAGGGGATGCATTTGTTGCTCCTCAGCAGGCAGACGGTAATGCTGAAGATTATAATTGTACAGTCTATCCGGTTTGTAAGTGAATTTGTCACAAAGACGGACGCGCCACGATTTGCAGGCTCCCATTGGACGATGGCAGAAGTTGCGCGTTAACTTCCGGTTCCATGGTTCCACATAAACGGCGATCATTGCGTGTAACCCTATGTGCAGTGCACGTGTGCAGTGGGCGTGGTTTAAACTGAAATGACTTCACACGTACGAACCGGATTAAAGCGGCAAGGGTGTCAATGTTATACTAACAACGACTGGATACCTCAGTCCGTTTGCACATTCTCGGCGTCTTAACCTTTCATTTGCAGGCCATGCTGGGAATTTTTTAAGACAACTGCAGAAAAATAAAGTAATGGAATGTAGCTCCTAGAAAGTCGTTGCAAATCTCTCCTTGATTTCAGAAGTAAATCTTGCAATTTTGAGTAGTTTAGGTCATCCTTCTTCTTAAAACACAAACAAAGACTCCTAAATGCTGAACTGAAATGGGTCGCATGAATAAAAAGTAGCATTTGCTTTTACAGCCATTTTCGAAGCAGAGAAATTTTTTTCATCAAAAATTACTGCCATCGTGCTTATCTGTCATGCTGAGGTCTCAAGATACAGTACCGTATTGTACTATGTGCGTGTGTACATGTACGTGCAGGCAACGGAAACCTTATTGTACAAAACTACCCAGCTGTGTAGTCGGCCTCAAGCATAAAGCATTTGCTACTATTTATACTAGTAGTTGCTGAATAGTAAAAGAAACATTTTATTCCTACAAATTCCAGCATTTGCTTATTCGGAATGCTTTTACTTCTCAGTAAATGATTTTGCTTTTGCTTGAACTTCATAGCATTTGCTATTTTTCATTCATACAACTCATTGACGCCCATGGGTGTAGTTCTTTAGGTTAAACGGTACGGTAATTTTGGCCATACCGAACAAGACAGTAAAACCAGCTATTATCATATTATCAAGCTCACGGACAATTTAAACAGGGACGACTTCGAGCGCCTCCAGTGCACAAACTCAGTTCCATGCGTGTTACGGATTGTTCTCTATTTTTCTCGAGGAAACTCTCGACCGCGTAACACGCGTTGCTCGTACGTCACAGTTTACTCGTTCTGTTTGACGAGCTAGTTTTCTTTATTTTTCATTTAAAAGAAAATAAAAATACAGAGATTCGATCAGATTTTCGTCTGCCGTGCCATCCGAAATGAAACGAATTAGTTTTATTTTCAGAGTAATCCTTCGAACACGCGTGATTGGGGCCGTTATTTTGAATCCACAAGTCTCTACTGCCGTTTACGTTTATAACCAAATATTCATAAAACTATGGTGCATATTTCTAGAAAGTGGTTCACTGTTATTGCTTCGTTCTTTTGGGGGATGTAGTTGCACATTTAAAGACAACTTTGGTGTGTTTTTGACTTATTTGATCACAACTATCACCGTCATTTACAAATCTAGAAACTATCTAAGAATGGTATAGGTTTTCCCGCCCAACTTTTTAAATTGGCGCTCCAATTAACGTCAGACTCATTCAGTTTAGCACAAAATAGATTGACAATCCAGATCAACATTCAATCGGCCAAAATAATCATTCAACTCCATGAGCACGCGATTGCAAATTCCTGTTAAACAGTAAAGTTTGAGTCGCTATTCAGTTTAGAAAACCCCAAGAACAGAAGTCAAATTCGCACGGTCACTCTGTGGTACTCGTAATAGGCATGCGATTTCGTGAAAAGGCAAGCATTTCTGACATCCGTGCTATGTTTTTCATCGAAGTCTAATTTACAATTTATTTACATTTTGTAAATTTACAATTTACAAATTTGAAATATTTTATGCTTGACTAACTTATTCAAATTCCATCATGAAGATGAGGGGTTTCACTCGCAGAAAAAAATCTCTCTCAGTACACTAATATCACCTTGATGGGAGAACCTCTTGTCTACAATGTACGTATTTATTTCTGCTTAAAACGAGAAAAAGAAATGAACAAATTCTTCTTATCTGGTTAAATGATTGTTAAAACAATGACCACATACTCAATCTTTTCAGCAATAATCTTGTAATTTGTATTTTTCCTGCTTTAAGATTTAGAAAAAGAAAGAACAAAATTGGTTTTATGTAATCCGAAATTTTTTACTTCAAAAAAGGTATTATCCCCATAAGCATTTAACAGAACAAAAGTATACAAGTATACGTTAAATGAAAAGGTTGGGGATAATAAAGATCCAGGGCAAATATCGCCAGCGATCAAGATGTCTCTGGAACCGTACACGTATCATAATTATACAGAAACTCTATCTTTTCTCCAATACTTAGGGTATGTATACTTTGAAAAGCTAACATTGCGAATATGAGTGCCCATTGACAGATATGACAGTAAAATTTGGGTAAAAATCCACCTCCCAGTCACCCAGGGCGAAATTGATTGACGCTTGTGCATCGTGGAATTGAATGATACTGTTACTAAACTGAATCTGAAACTGAAACTGAATGTAAATGCACTTTCATGAATTTGGACGCTGTTTTAACTAATTCGGCCGGGAAAACCTATATGAAACTGCATCTATACTTGGAAAATATACCGACCCAAGCTGGGATATTTATGAAATTTTACTGTCCGGGATTCCTTATTTTATATCTTTATGAAGGTACTACAATAATATTTATAACTTTTCTACATTTTTGATAATACGGTTTAGGATATCAACTTTTTCATTTCACGAAACATGAAACCCAACGGAAAATGAAATCTTGTTTTAATAAGGTAACTTCTTTAAAATTTAGTATACACATTTCTGAGATTGCATAGGATAAAGTAGCTTGAGTATTATACTTTATGAAAGGTTATATTCTGACTTATAATATTAAAAGTAAACGAAATCGCGGAAGGATGCAGATGTCCTATCATAATTTAATTACTAAATGATTTTCTTTGGTCATCTATTTAATATTTTACTTGTTGGGAACAACAGACAGCATGCATCCAGAATGCATGTTTAATCCTTGATATCAATGTTTCCTCAATGGTTTTGGGAAGGTATTGTTACCTTAATGTCAAATTAGTTTTTAGACGGTGAATAGAAGTGTCTTAATTGTTATTTAAAGAATCGATATTCCATATTATACGAATTACATGCATCTTGAAGGGACGAATGAAAAACGAATGGTGTTCATGAAAGGAAAAGAATTTGTGAACAGCTAAGAACCAGTACATGTGAGACTTAGTAAAAGGTGGCATACATGTATATTCCAAGCACTTTAGGGTATGAATTAAATTTGCATTCATTCAAATGATGTAATATTTACATTTATTGTTTTAATTGATTTAAAAATAGAATTCTACGATTCAAAGGGTGTACACTGGCAAGAGAGTCATAACCTTACAAGTGTTCCAAGCAAAATAACAGCCTTCTAGTGCTAATTGTTGTATCAAGCTACTACATTTTAAAATACTTCGAACGATACGTTAAATCTATTAAAAGGCCTGATAATTATTATTTTAACGTATTTTCTCCTTAAATATATTTTGTTACAAAACTTAACAGATGTAGGTAAACTGATAGACAAACTAATGACATATGACTTCAAGCACTCCCTCCTCGAGGATTAGACCTTATTTGATTGCAGCTTCGCGCGCATGGCATCACTGTTATGTATCGATGTCTTGCAATGCTACGGCTGGAAGTGTTATGCAATCCAGTGTTATATTCACGTTTTCTCCTTTGATACTTTGCCTGCTGTACGCAAGCGTTGCACAGCCGTGTTTAAAATGGTCCGGGCCTATAGCCAAGCTGTACGTGAGGTCAGTGCGTGAAACACAACACTAATACCGTCATCGCCTTGACTTCCCGCTCGTCTGTGTAAAACAAGGCTGTTAAAATATTAAAAGCCTGACCCACTCTTTGTGCATATTTGTAGGCCTACTCTTCTTCAAAGTATGAAAAAATGAAATCTTTTGGAGGTTGGGTAAATTGAAAAGTGCACGTTTCAAAACATTAGAAATGATCGAAGGTTTTCTGAACAAGTGAGAGCGATGGTGTTGTGATTTAAATCAGGGAAGACACAGTTTTTGTTTCCAGGTTCAAATGTAAACTCCATAATTATATTGAAAACATTTCTAAGAAAAAGGTTTATCGCTCACTTATTGAATACGGCAAAACAGACAAATAATTCTAGCAGTTTTTTTGCACAAGTCAATCACACATCGAGGTTTGGTACCTTTATTAGATGAATTCACTGTTGATTATATATTCATTCAATCACATGAATATGCAAATTTGTATTAGCATTAACCAAAAAGGCTCCCAGAAAATATTAACATAGCAAAAATGAAATTGAAAATAAGGTTACTTGAAACACAAAGGTGCAGTGTTGAGGCTTGTGGTAAAATAGTTGTATCTCATGGTCCCTTTAATTAAGCAATGTTGCTAGTATGGAAGCTTTCATTCCCCTTTATAACCAAATCTGTCTACTTCCATCAACACAATGTAATGACTCCAATCGTTCGTATACATGTATTTACTGACGTTGAAGTTAATCCAACAACGTGTTTTCTT
This sequence comes from Acanthaster planci, assembly GCF_001949145.1. The sequence goes on along the minus strand of NW_019091370.1, from coordinate 2,615,565 downwards.
GTTGTTGCCATTCATATTACATGTACGCACTTTCATGGGATCTGGCCCTTTAATTGAGAATTAAACCTAGCAGTGGGGGAAGTTGACATTTTTGACCAACCTGTCCTAGAGAAATTGATAATTGGGAAGAACGCTTAATCCGATTTACATTAAATTGGTGTCAAAATGACCGCAATGCACCAGCTGAAAACCTTCAAAAGGCTTGGTGTGATAACAAAATGCGTCTTAACAATATTACAGAAAGTAAACTGACGATGAAATCTACACAGCCTTTTATTCGTACAGCTGAGGCGGCTTCGCCCTCTTCCCGACCTCTAACATGAATGATACGATATCAGCTCTTGTTTGAACACCGGAGAAGGCCAGACAATTATTTTTTTCATCTTTATTTCACACTACCTTACTTAAGTAAAAGCCCGTTTGTTTTTATTGGGTGGTTTAACAAAGCATATGATTTGAAGGCAGCCTGAATTGAAAATTGCCCGTATAGGGAGAGCAATATGTGCACATTTCTTTCAAATGTTTAAAACATGCGCAACATACCACTCTAAAAAACGTACCAAAGCTCGGGGATGTCTGGCGGGTAAAATCAAATTAAAGTTATCTCTCTTTTTTTATAAAAGATAGAAGATAAATAATCATGGACTCATTTTTAAGGTGATCAAGAAAACAACATGTTACCTGTTCTGTGAAGGTATAGATGGACCCCGACGCCTTGACCAGGTGACTTTCGGACACGCTCAGGTGCGACAAGGTGTTCAACTCGCAGACTTTGCTCTGCCACCAGTAGTTGGCCGAAGAGCAATTGGCTGATTCCAGGCAAGCAACATGGCACAGCTTATGCGTCCTGGTATGGATCGAGGAGACATTCCAACCCACCAGGGCGGTGTCTACCACACTGCACCAAGGCGTCAGGGCGGCCCCTGCCCAAGCCGCGAACCCTACTAGTAAAGCATAGACAAAGAGCAAGGCACCGACTGCACTGGAAATTGTGGGCCACGCCATCCTGGCAGCTAACAATGCTGAAGAAGTGCGCGCTGTCATCGTCCAAGGCGAATGGCGACAGTGCCAGCGACGTCGTTATAGCCACTTCTGCCCACAGTTTCAATTGTTCGAATATGAAGGGTTCATAATGGCTCTTGATCGATGCTACTCGTTGCCAGAGTACCTATGGCGAAGAACGTTATTACCTCAGCTTTCAAATTGCTCCTTTTTCCTCACCTCATGCAGGATTTATTATCCTTCGGCAATGGACCGTGGTTATTGTGCGTCAGAGGTCCGGCGTAATTGAAAATGCTCAAACTTGCACAAACATATTTAAACGTGGTAGTCTGGGAACCATCGCATCGAGTAACTGAAGAATTGGGTGGTACTCCCCCGTGGTAACGCCATAGCAGGTTAACTGAGATACACGCCAACAAAGTTGAAAAGAAAACCTTTGTTATGATCAGAGTCTCAAATTACTAAAACCAACAAAGCCAATGAGGCAGGGGCGTAACTATAATTACAAAAATTTAATATGTTTGACATGTGTACAGTGCATGTATAATAAACTGCTTGGGTACAGTGGATGAATTTCCGATGACTGTGCTGCATGAATATCCTTTCTCCTGGGTAAGAAGCTTAGTGATGCCTATACTTAGAAGCTTTGGATGCCACGCTTGGGTAGACCAAACGGGGGCAACGAGGACCACGGTTGCTTTTACCTCGTGAATTTTTTGAAGACGCTTGGAAATTAGAACAAGAGGAGGAAGGGCATTGCCCTAGAAGACATAATTCTGTCTAATATTTGAAGAACCTCGACAGTTTGCGAACGGTCGCACCTTTCATTCTCAACATATCTTGACGTTGACGAGTAAGTTTGTGTATGTTTTCCTGGCATCTCTGTCTAATCTGCCATCAGGAACCCCAGAAATGGAATATTCTGAGACGGGATTAGCTGTGACTTGGCCTTGTTCAACACTAAACCCCGATTTGAAGTACACTTACTGCCAGATGTGTGTTGTCCAAACACCAAAAGTGGCACGATGCATCCAGGATTCAAAACGTCGTCCAGGTAAAACTCGCATCTGACGTCCCTTCTCGCAAAGTTGCCGCTACTGGCTTCAGGATTTGGGTGGAAACTAGTGGAGCACAGTATAGACCAAAAGGAGGCACGAAAACTGACAGATGACACCCCGCCGCGAGAAACGTGAACATGAAGAAACTTGCTGTGGGCTACATTGATGGGAACCGTGAAATGAGCGTCCTTTAGATCTATTGACGTCATCTTGTCCATGGGTGACAACAGATCCTTCATTTGAGTGATGTATTTCATCTTGAAGTGGTGATAGGTGATGAACTTGTTCAGAAGACAAAGATTTAGGCCTATGAATAGACAGAGATCCCCTGACTTCTTGGGTACCGTAAAAAGTGAAGATGAAAACTGCCCTTGCACTGGAGGTTCAATTGAGATAACACCCTTACAAAGCGTTTTCTGCACCTATTGTTAAAAAATAATACCTTTCTGAACGGATTGAACCCGAGTAATAAAAACAGCCATCTGAAAAAGGTTTAAACGGAAACTCCAAATTCTGTTTAAACGGGAAGCCTGTCTCCACGGCCCAGTGCGGTGGGAAGGGAGCCGAAACCTAGCGGACCTTGCAGCACCCTTATATGGGCTGGATTGTTTTTCCTTGTGAATGCAACCATAGAGCTATTAAACACGAGGAGTAAGAACGAAGTTCCCACAGACCGTATTCCGATTAGCTGCTCCGGTCGGCTCCATAGGCAAGGCGTGGTTACTGGCCCCAGTGTTGAAGACCCTAGACATTCTTTGTACACAGTGATCGCCACCGCCAGGTAGCTGGTAATCCACACACTCGCCGTGTTTCGCTCCGGCATACTGGAGTAAATAAATCGTGGAAAAGATGCACGGAGAGGATGCACAGTTCTCTTCAGTAGTCCTCAGGAGTCAGCGAGTGATCCCTGCAGATGCGCTCGACAATTCCTAATCAGCTGTGGTTATTTGGCAAAAGTCGGTAGAGAACAAATACCCTAAATATGAACTGTGATATTTATGTCATAAGTCGCAATCCAAATGGTTCCTACGGTCAAAAGGAGGTGGAAACATGCTGCAGGAATGCATTTGACAACATGGTGAGGTTCTATGCCGAGACAGCTGTGGACGTAAAAGTAAAGACGTAACCAGACTTTCATTGTCATTGGAATATCAGAACAATCACTGAAATTATCGAAATTTAAGTCTCCGATGACGATGGTTTCCGTCTCAAGGTGGCCATGTTGAACATGCCGACGTGTTACAGACACGCATGCCTGGTACCCACGATCCTTTGCAAATGCAAACCCGAGCATTCCTTGTAGCCCGCAAGCGGCGCGGAATTTGTTTTGTCTTTGCAGCACGTGCAGGGCTTGCGGTGGCCATCATTGACCCTTTTGATCTCTGTATGTGCTGACTCCTTGTGTTTGATAGCTCCATGAAACGCTAGAACCCGTGGGTTTAGCTATGGAGTTACTTGCCTTCTCTATGTTCACCGTGTTCTTTTTTGAGTGAATCTCCAAAGAGCTCGCCTAACGAAGGGGAATTCTTCAGAGTGTAAAACCTTTTATCAACTATTGCATCAAAAGTGTAAAATGACTGACTGGCTGAGCCTAAAAAGACCTGTGGCTGGGTGATCCATGATCACGTCCCAGGGGACCTCGGCGAGACACTGGGGGTCAGCTACGATGTCATAAAAATAATTATGTACATGTACGTACAAAAGGCAGGGATGCCTAAAGCAACTGGCTATGAGAAACTTTAATTCTATTGTCGATACTCACAAGAGAAGAGTTGCCTTGAACTCTCTCTCTACAGACCATCCGGTAGCTCGGGGAAGAGAGAAACATTTCTTGCTCCCCTGGCACTCAACCCCTCTTTGAATTCATCATTCGGCAACTTGTTGGTCATGAGATCACTGTATCCAAAAAAGGCACACAGCAAGCTCTTTCATGTGGGGATTACGAAATTTCACACTGCCCCATGCACTCTGAGATAGCAATGACGCAGATGTAAAACCAGACAGATGTATTGGCCATAGCCTCACTCTCATCAACCCCACTAAGGCCGTTTAAGTTCCCAGATGTGGTGGTGTTTGAGGTAGAAACGGCGGGGGGATTCAAATTCTGTTGATGTTGAGCGACACCTGCGGACGGCCGAAAAATGCAGAACACTCCCGTGAAGGGGCGGGGATGTAGAATGCAGGAACAGGCATTGACCCATGGAAGAGGAGGAAGGCCCAACCGCTAGCGGGAGGCTTAGATTCTACGGCCCCGGGCTCCACATGTTATAGGTCTACCCCATGTAAGAGAAGGAACCGTCATTGCTTTGAAGGGATGACCTTGGTTGCCCCCTAAAAGGCGGATTGGACGGATCAGTACCTAGCCCAGTAGGGCAACTACGTTGAGAAGGCATGGCTGATACAGTGATCGAAGAGACAGCGAACGTGGTAGACTAAAACAAATAGCTTGAGTTGGGGACACGACGGTCCGGCGACCCCTACCGAGTAACCAACCCACGAAGGGACCGGTGAAGGTAGCTATACCGCCGACCCGTCCTTGGCGTGGGGCTGGATAGGTCTATCTGCAGATCAATTATGGCCCTCCAAAAGTGCACATTTCCACGGCTTCGAGTAGTGTTTGTGGTCGGCAACTTAACCTTCACGTTTGTGTCTCCTTCTTCAATAATTTGCGCTGGGAATTTGTCGAATAGCATAACATGGGTGGCCCTGAAAGGACGTAAATATTCACGACTAGTCGTGAATATTTTTTGAACGTCATAAATTTACTTCCGACTAATTGTGAATATTCACGTCGTGAATTTATTCAGGTTTAGTCAAGAATATTTTTGGAACGTCGTACATTTTATTTGCAACTATAATTCACGACCATTCGCAAAGTTTGTGGCGAATTATGTCTCCAGTGACTTGATGGGGTTGATTTTTGCCCCAGCAACACACAACGTCGTTTAGTTTCCAGAGTAAAAGTCATCATCATTCAACTGGGAGCCGAACTGGGCTTGTGTTAGCTTCAAGCGTCTGACATGATAAGCGACTTATTACAAACGACCATAGAGAATGGATCAACGACAGAGTACGTTTCTTGGACCAGTGGTCCTACATCATGTATTTGCTGCAGAGTGCAACTTCCCGCCGTCTTGTAAAAGCGCCAATTACATTCCAAGCTACTGGAAAAATATTAGCGATTAGTGTTGACAAATGCACGAGCTTGTGAAAATATTCACAACGTCGCAAAAATTTTCACGACTAGTCGTGAAAATTTCATGACGTCGCAAAATTATTCACGACTAGTCGCGAAAAATTCAAGACATCGCAAAAATATTCAAATTTAGTCGTGAATATTTATGTCCCTCCATAGGGCCCCATGAATTAACAACACTTTATCGTACAGTGAAGTCACCAAAGTCATTGTGCGACCGAAGGTGCACGATCGACCGCACAGTTATAGTTTGTCACGTGTACGTCGATCAAAAGCAGTCCACACACCGTCTGTGCAGACCATTAATACTTTACAAATCAACAAATGTGGTAACTATACCCTTTCATTTTGGGCGTGTGAGTTGTTTTTGGAAAAACGTTAGATCGAATTTCTCGCAATTGCCACGGAGCTCGAAAAGGTGCCCTATGTTGCACAGTTCTGCTCGGTTTTGACCGTCCCATTTTCTGGAGGGTTAGAGTGAGATAGTGATGCATTCGAGTGAGGTAAACTCCTTTTTCTTAAAGAAACTTTTAGATTAAACCAATCTAAATTCTCCTTTAACCTATTAATTACGGTTTTGTGTCTATTTATCACTAAAAAAATGTGTTTAGGCGCACCGAAGGCGCGTTGGCGTTCACTCAATTGAATTGTTTGCACACGTTCGTCAGTCCACGTTGAAGCTAAAGTACAGGTCTGGGGTCCCAGCATAGATTTAGCAATGGTGTTGAAAGATGGTCAGCAGTGGGACTAGGGGAATACCTGGGCCATCCACCCCTCCCTGGGCCATTCTGGTTTCACTGTCTTGGCGATTCATCACAAACTCATCAGTTTTTGCTGTGTTTTTAAATTACCAAGGGGACACATTGCCCTTTGTAGGGACTTGTAACCACCCAAGGTACGGTACTAGCACCTTCTGAGTTGAAGGAATATTTTACGGAAGAAATAAAAATGACAGTTATCGTTTCAGAAAAAAGATTCCCAAACCCCAACGCTACCTGTGACCAGTTTTAAAGTAACTTGCATCTCCTTCCCCGCACTGAGAACACAAGCCGAGAGCCCGACCCAGCTGCCAAAATTTTGGATCCTTCTCGACTAGGCAACTGTTCTTGTTAAGTTCATGCATGAGAAGTAAAAAGCCTTTCTTAAATGTTTTGTGTAAATTAGAATTCTCAGCAGTGAGTTGTGTCCGCAGGCGTGGCTCGTAAACAATCAACATGATTGACCATCAACGACCAAGGAAATGTCATCAGGAAAACACCACTAACTACCACGGCGCTGGCAACCATGCAAACCGGTTTACACTGATTAAATCCAAATAATTACATCCCGGCCAGGAACAAACCAGGTACAGCATGTGATTTTTGTACCGTGAAAATGGGCGCGAATGAAGAGCGTGCAGGAGATCGCGCGTGTGTGGCTGGAGAGGAAAACTCCTGCCGATTACAACACATTTCGGCTATAGACATTTGATCACGACGGATGACATGCAAATAGGGCAACACGGCTATCTGCCTCGAGCAGAAGCACCCCCTCATCTTTTGAACATAGCAGCGTTGGTCAGGAAAGCATGCATTTTGTTGGTAGCGACGCGACTACAACGCTGGCGTTTCCCTTTCGTTCATGAACCAGCGGTGCGCAGCTGGTACCAAAGGAGCCTCTGTTGCAAAGGACATAGTGCCCTTACGTAAACCACAATTCAACCGTTGTTTTAGAAAATAATATTCATTTGTATTGTTAACTGATAACGAAGGAAATATTGGAGATCAAAATCTCATCCCCACACGGCGGACCGATCCAGTAACACCCGCCCACTACGGCCGTGAGCACTCAGCACGTGCTCTTCTCCAATGCCACACTACAGGTTCCGGCATCGCAGATCAAACACGCCATGTCGGACTCCAGGGTCACACGGATCTGAATTTCGATCAATGATCGCGTCGCTGGTTCGCTCTATCCACGAGGCAAGTTTTGGTGTCAGTGAGCCAAGGACAGATCACTGATCGCAATACGGATCCGCCCTTAGTGCACGCATGTCAGACATGAAATCAGAGCTGTGATACGTCACAAAATAATTGGGCGGGGCTTAATGGATCAGTCTATTGAATAAACAGTATCCAGAAAAACGGGTCTTGTTAAGGTTGTGAACTCTCTTCGCCAGAGTTTGTGTATTATGGTGTACTATTTACGACAAACATTTCTCTCTCTCCTGCCTCCCCCCAGGCGACGCAACCAGACGACGTGACGGCACGATGGCTCCCTTGCATCGTGCCGTCGGGTCGAACCGTCGCCTTCTTGCCATTCGATCGTTTGTACAAACACCTCGCCCGTCGCGTCGTGCTGTCTTATAGGTCCTTTCCTTGTTGCATTTTTTCTGCCTAAAAATCGCCCCTTCCGTCGCTCATCGCGTCGTGTCGTGCATCGTGTCGCCTGAAGCACGACGCGACAAACCACACGACGCGACTCGTCGTGTGCTGTCGCCCTTTACTTCATGGTGTTTATAGAGGGCGCCTTTACTGTTTTCTTTCATTTCCGTCCACCTTTCTTGAAAAGTACATGCAACTCGCTCTTTAGTGTTAATTTTTCATTGTTTTTTATCTCATCGATTCATTAATTGGGATTTCTGTTATATTTTATTGAAAAAATAATAAAAGAGCAAAAGAAAATCAAAATTTGTAGGAACTGCTCTCTCAAAATAAGCGGAAACCGCAAGCTCAGAATTCGTCACTCCCAGCCAATGATTTCTTTTGTTTTCTCTCATTTCCATCCATCGCGCTTGCAAAATACATGCCCTGAGCCGCAGGCGTTGATTTTTTTTTGGGGGGGGGTTGTTTCATCCATTCATCAAAAGATTTAGTTTTTGTCATATTTTATCGAAAAAAAATGAAAACGAGCAAGAAGAAAATCCGCGTATGTAGGTGCTCTCACATAATAAGTGTAAGCCCAGAATTCGTCACTTTTTAATTCACCCGGCTGATCCTTGTTCGAATGTCCGTCCAATTTTTTTTAAGACCGTTGATGAAGTTCCCATTTGTGGCAGATTTGTAACCTTATAAATATTTCTCTGTGGTCCATGCCAGCGGTTTCCAAGTAGTTCTCCAACTCCTCCAGACAATTTGTGTACAATTGTACGACCACAGGTTTGACCGTGGATTTAGGTAGTTACTACCCAGCCTGCTCTATATTATTACCCTCAGAATATTCAGTCTTCCTTCAGTATAGTCTTCCTCGTTAACTTCATCAGCACCACACTTACGATGATATTGGTCCTGGTTTCTTAATTAAACACTATAGATCCTACCACCATTGTGACGGTTTTTTTTTTCATGCTCTCTGTTGGGCCTCGCGCTTAATTTCTCATGAGATCTGCATGTTACTTTTTTGCAAGCATGTAATTATGATTGATGTATTGTATCTCAGAATGGATTAACAGTAATTATCAGAAAAATCAGAATTAGATCAGGAAAAGCTAACACATTGTTGCGGCTGACATTAATATTATATATAATTCCTGAAGACATTGCTGATTAGTCTCGAAGCTCTTCCTGAAAAAAAGAAAAGAGTTTTCTTCAACAACTCACTCTGAATGAAAACACAAAGTTAGAAAGAATCCACGAAAAAGAACAACAGAATCAAGGCCTGGTACCCGTGGCATGTACTGTGCAAGCACGGGCCGGAGGAAGGAAATGAAAGAAAACAGTAAAGGCGCCCTCTATAAACACCATGAAGTAAAGGGCGACAGCACACAACGCGTCGCGTCGTGCGTCGTGTCGAGCGCAGCGTTGGGACGCCACAAGGAGGCCCAGTCCCATTGTGAAACGGAACGAGCACCAGCACGATACACGCACAACTTGAAATACGAAGACAGACTCAGCAGGATATTTGTTGCCTTGACTTATTGGTGACCAGCAACTGTCACAGGCATCCTTACAATATAGATCGTGGAGTGACAAAAACCCCCATTGCCTGAAATAACAAAATAATGAGAGCTTCCAATGATCAACTTGTATCTATACACACACTTTACATGTACAGTACATCCACAGACTATAGCACACATGTGTATCGTTGCTTATATAGGATACTTAAAAGTGAACAGCAATGTCCTTAAACATAACATATCAATATCACAAATAAAATCAAGAAGTACATGTACTCACGGGGGGGGGTTCCGTGCAGACAGTACTACACAATCGCCGTGGGACTATGCCTATACAGACGTGGAAATGGGTGCTACTGACATCAAAATATACCCATGCTCTCCGCGTCCCTCTAAAACTCGAACTCCACGGCCAACCCAAACCCAACGCAAAGAGTCACCAAGTAAATTATAGTACAAGTAACGTGAGCTTCAATTAACACGTCACCAAAATATCACATAATACAAGGGGTAATTAATTTTGATATATTCAGTCAGTTATCTAAAATAACATTTGCACTTATTTTCCTGGTGTGAGTCTCCCTTGTACAACCAGTCCAGGGAAGCACAAAGGTCACCAAGTAAAGAACATACAAACATGCAAATAACCCAGATACAATGTAGATCAACTACACAATATGCATATTCATGTTTAGAATCAAAAGAGTGAGGTCGCCCTTGCTAAGGCACGGTCTCCTACATGAATAAAAAAATTCATGTGGCTAACCCCCATAAAATTGAAAGGATCTTCTGGCCCTAGTCTTGAATTTCCAGTGAAAAAACGCAGCACTATTTCTGTCTGATTTTGCACTGTTTTCTATGGGCGCGCGCGTACTTGGTGTAGTGCAACCATTGATCTCCATTATAAAGAATGAATAGGTCATCGCCCATTGTGTGTGTACAAAATGTGCTTCCGTACAGTGGTGGCGCGCTGTGTTTCAGGAGGGTAATGTGATGCTGTATGGTGTGCACTTAGTCAAAATTGATTGGGGAAAAAAATCTAATTCAAGGCATAAAAGTAATGAGAAAAGAGGCGACGCCACGACGTGACAGGACGACGCGACAGAGCTGACGTAGCGTCGTGTCTTGATGTCGGGGCGACGGGACGACGCGACGCAATTTTGGCGGCTGTGGAACGCCATAATTTTATATTTTCAGTTCAATACGGGTGATTCACAATACAGCGCGCCATCAAAAGTTTGCCTCAGACAGGCCACTAATAAAGTTTACGGTCCGCTGCCGCGAATAAGCACACTTCGTACATGATTGATTTGGGGATATGTCATTGATTGAGGCATTCCCTGTATACACAAGACCATCATTTTAACTGCCTAGCACCCATTTGCAATAATCAATTTCGAATTTTCAAGTAATATCAACAAATATTCAGAAAAAATTCATTCAATTCAATGGGGCTCCAACCTTAGTCGATTTTACATGTTTTTTTTTCAATAGGACTTTAATTAGTGCCATGCACTCTCGTATTAAAAACTAACATTCATAAAGCTTGTTCGCGTGTACTCAAAGGCACAAATAAGTGATTGTTTTGATTTGATTTTTTGCTCGTCACCTGTGCGTGTTTTGTGTAGTTTTGGAGGTCTACCATTTTGTGTGTGTTTTTTTTTTTCATTCTGTTTTTTGACTGGCTTGCATGGGTTGTGTTTGGTAAGCTTTAGGGGGTTCGTTTCGTTCAGTTCGGTATTTTGGGTTTGATTTCTTGGTATTTTATGTCTTCCAATTGCCTTGTTTGTAAAAAAAACAACAGAAATTCAGATTAACAGTATTATTTTGTTACTTCTTCTGTAGGCCTACATGCAATTCACTTCATGGACTAAGATTTGTGTGTGATCAATCGACTATCAACTTTATTTCACTGAGTTTGCTTTCGGCAAAAGGTCATGAAATATCGCTTCAGAACGACTCAGACGCCCGGTAACCCTTGCTTAAAGTTGTGTCACTGTTGTTTATTTCAGACTGCTGGAGCAGCTTTACAGTGTTTGTCGGGGCCGTCATCGAAGACCTCACACTTCGCCTACTCTAGTCCATGCATTTTACTGGCGCAAAGCGGCAGGGATTGGTGCATCTGCACCCAGAGGATTCAGGTCTTAGGTTCAGGGGGCTAAATTGTTTTCCTCAAACGACTACCATATTTTTCATCCATGAAACAACACTCACCTCTCCCCCAAGAAAGGTTGTAGCAGTGTTTTTGAAAACCTGGAGATTTCGATTCTCCCATGGTAACTTACCCCGTACCCAACTTCCAGTTCTTGTGAGTCACCTTCGAACGTCCTCGGTGTCAGCTCCTTCAGAATTAAACAATTGTAACTCCTTCGGTTTGAAAGAACTCTTGTCAGAATCAGCCCATAGTACATTTCCTCATGATGTTGAGAAGTTTTGTTGAATTGTGCCAAGCCTTCAGATATTCTTTATCATATTGTGATCTAAAGGGTTGGTCTTTAGTGTGTTGCCTTCACTCTGTAGTATACCATTTCATTTCATATAATTATACGAGCATACCAATGAACCGTGAAGTCATTAGCTGTCAGACCATGTTTAGAACTTCGAATGTCCTTTTTATCTCTGCGATGGTTCCATTGTGTCCTTTAGCGTTTCCATGAAAACAACATAAAATATGAAAAAATGCATAAAACATCCTGCTGATAAAGCAGTCAGAGATGATGATCTGTTGAGTACTGTATTATGCTTTCCGTATTCCTCATGCGCAAGTTTGCAGAAAATGGTACGATCTTTGTCGAATAATTTAGCCAAAAGAGATTCATGCTCAAACTATATACATTTCTTTCATTTTCGAGAAAGATAAAGATATTACTTATCGTAAATTAAAGAACATACAAATTAAGTCTCAGATAATTTATTTCTACACTATTTTGATCCCCAAGCTAAATACTTGATTTAAAGAAATATGCTATATTACAAAGAAACACCACGCAAACGACAATGTGCCAGTGTCACTGTAGGGTTTCCTCCTTTTTTTGCTTACCATACAGTTGCTGGTGAACCTAAAAACCTTTACCTGCCGCTAGGGAAAGGTTCAAGATTCTTATGCAGCTATCAAAACACCAAAATGAACATTTAGGTGAAAGGATAAAATCTGCCACAGCCAAGGGTATAGTTTCTGCAAACCTTAGCCGCCCAAGAGTAGCAGGTGAAATGAGAAAGGGGTACGGCGACAACAGTATTGGGCTACGAGGCTACAGTTTCACTGCAAATATCTAAACATCTCCATGGCAGAAAATAAACAGTGTCATATTTCACCACGTGAGTGATTCCCGACCGTGACGAAAAAAAGTCCCAAAGTGTTAGGATAAAACGTTGCTTTTTATTGGAAATCAGTAACAGATGCACCAGATAATTTTATTTGCACCTGAATAGTGCTTAGTGCAGAATTAAATTCACTCTTCTGAAGCATGGAAGGACACTGCGACTTAAGTTTCCTTCTGTAAATACTTTTCTGGGTGCAGATCTCATAACTACATTGTCTTCGTTTTTTAATAATTTCAATTACTGAATTATCTGTGCAAATTGTGTACCTCATGTATATGTACAGTCAATACAGATTTTCCAGAGTGCGGTATTTTATCGCCACTGCGAGCTGAGCAACGCCCAGGTAGGAAAGTTGTCCCCAAATTCCTTGCTTTCAGTACCCTTTCTAGGTTACGTACCCCTATTACACTGGTGTCATCGTGACCACTGATCGCCAAAGAGCATTTGAGTTAGTATTATACTTGAGGCTTATGGTATTTTAAGTCATTTTGGGAGTGTTTTCTTAATCCTATTCGTGGGATTCCTTCACAATAGATTTCTATGCCTGACACGTTACGTATAAACAAGACATGTCACATTGCATCTACTGTGCATGGTAGACCTCGTGTGTAACGGACGCGCTGTTTATTACAGTACAGCGCATACGTGGGACTGCACTTTGCATCGGTGGGGCATGACAACATTTTCCGTGGTTAAACTTTTATGTCAAGAGTGGGCTTTCTATAATTATACAATGTACGTTCCCCTTACAACTGCATGTACATATGCTGATGGATGTTGTTATTGGTGTCGTTTATATTCCTGTACTTGAATGTGTACTGTATTGTGTTTTGACAGCAGCTCGAGACTTTGGGGGGCTTAATTGCATATATGCTTAGGCTGACGCCAGCAAACCTAGCTCGAACCCGTCACTGTCTGAGCTACCACACCGGGGTAATTTATCAAAGTGCACTTGTTATATTTCAATTACATGTTTTGCAGACCACTTTTGTTACTTCGAGAATAATAACTATTGTATGACTAAATTGTATGCAATATTTCTTTAGTTTAAACAATTATATAAATATTTTACATACAGGATTTATTTTCAGGCGCAAACTCCAGTGCTGAGATGAGACTGATGACCCACTTAGAATAAATACTTGATAGCATATCCGGTGTCCGACTCATCCTTGGGGGAGTATTCTTCGTGTCTCATCGTCCAATACGGAGGATGGACCTACCACCCTACCCCTAGGGGCGGCCTAAAATTCACGTCTGGTCACAATAACCTCGTTTATTCGACGAACCTACTTTTAAAATGCATGCTGCCCAGGTATTCATATTTACACTCGTGTGGTGCATTTTACCAAACTGCTGTGGAGACTTCAATAAGCGTGTGCCATCACTTTGTTACTAAAACTAACACACAATGTCGTCCATGCGAAAATAATGAATCGCACAAGTGCCTCAATGTCACCAAGACGTTCGATTTTTCCTTTTCGACTGTTATTTGAATATGCAGAAGAATGCATGTACCATTTATGTTCAATTGAAAAGTATATGCTGCGAAATTTCAAAGTGCAATACAGATTGACGGCACGATTATCCGTACTGAATCACAGTTCGTCAGCAGCCCGACCCGAAAAAGGTAAGGAATCGTGAACCTTCAGAAGTCGCCTGGCGGCCCACCAAGTTTTCCTTGTGCCCTACGCCATGTGGTAGCAGCCAAGCACTTACGTGTGGCAGCCAAAGTTTACAATTTTGGGTGCAAAATTTACAATCTGGAATATTTCAACTTAAATACCGTAATCTCGACGACCACAAGCTGTCTATGAATGTGCTTTCCATTCAAACTATAGTAAGATGCCAAGAAATAAACTAAATTTTTGACAAGGTCCTTCAGTAAGCCATATATAAGCCCCAACCCCACCCCTTTTTATTCTTTTGTCAGCCCCCAAAAGGTTAAAGTTCACAAGATGGAAAACACTGAGAGGAACTTGAAACTCGCATCATTAAGAGGTTTAGCTTCCCATTAGAGGTTTTTCTAGTTTTGCGGCCTCTAGCTCTTCACCTGACCCCCTCTCTACGGACCAGCCCAGCGAACAGTGTTTGGGATCAGGCGTGTTCGAAATCGATGTGGATTGTCATGCTGTCCGCTCTTCCAACCGTTCCATCTGTAGGGGAAAAATACATTGATCACTCAGTCGGTATAGAGATCATTATATGTAATACACAAACTGACATGTCATTCATTTCAAAAGTCTAGGATCTGCACATCATTCCAATTCGTCTGTTCTTACTATTGGACAACACATTATTCCACACCACCGACTTGTTCCCTCTGCTGTAGAGTATGATTGGGTAGGGATACTCTGACTTGCGTTGCTCCCAACAACATGATCCATGTGAATTTGACTCGGTCACAACCAACCAGCCTTTATCAATTTTACAACCGCCGTAGTTGCTGTTAATGAAGAATCGCCGATCCCTTTTATACATGACAAAAGAGGAGAAACGAAATGATCATTACTGACAGCATCGGGGTGCGAGAATGCTACACATTACACATTCTCACGAGCTGATTACATGTTTTTTACTGTATCCCTGTCAAAATAATCAGATCATATTTTAATTAAGGAGCGCATGTCCCAATAATACTTGAAACGTCAAGCGTTTGAAACAAGATCAATTGACATGGATGCTGATCATGCATGGTGATGGCATCCAAAAGCAACCTTAGAATAAACAATAAAAACGACAACATTGCCAACCACGACAAACAAAAGCAAGCATAACAACTGCAGCAACAGCCGAAAATCACCATAGGAACAGCCATAACTACAAAATGTGTACTAACACTTGACCGTGACCCTCGATGCTGAAATAGTTAACAGAGCCTCCAAAGAGCGAAGAAGAGCTGAGATCATCCCACGGGGATGATGTGAGTCTGTCCTGCCTGAACCAATTCCTGATGTCTGACCCAGTCCCATTGAATATTAACTCAGCTGTCTCCCCTGTGCTGTTATGCAAGGAAAGCTTGACCTGAGTGAAAAAAATGGGCATTATCATTGTAGTGCTCTTCAACACAAGCTAATGTTCCGTTGTTATCTCGCTTTATCCCCTTTGGCTTGACAACTCAAACAAGCAAATTAAGGCATGAGTATGTGCAAAAACTTAGTTCCTTTTATTCCCTAGTCGGTCTTAGCTATCGAACAACTTGAGAGTGCACAAATAGTGTATTCGTGTATGTTCATCTAAATATTCAGTTTAAGGGAAAACGGAAATTGTCTTTAGAAGTGTGGATTTTTTTAAGTCGATCTACACGGTGTCCCCAAATCTGAAACTAACATTTAATTTCTCCAAAATTAAGCGTTAGAAATTGTTGTTTTGGGGTTTAAGATTAAAGCTTAGAATGCCATCTTTTCGAACCTGACCACTTCATTTTTATCCAATGTCGACTGTTTTGTTTGTGCATGTCCAATAGGATGTATCACGGCAATTAAGATGCTTAGTGTTTATACCATGTAACACCTTTGAACACACAATGAATCATTGGAAAGGCTCCCTGACGGTCGATGTTGAACAGAACAGGGTTCGTTTGTGTTATGTTAAAAACCTCTTATATTTTCCATCATAAGGACCCTGATAGGGTTCAAGTGGTTTATGTTACAGAAGTTAACAAGATCCGCACCTTGTCGCAGATTAACTGAGGGAAACTGCACAAGTTCAATTGAAGATATCTGAAACAAACTAATTAAACTCAGATATAGCAAATTCTGACACTTGCCGAAGAAATAACATCCTTCATTTCTGAAAAAAATCGGATTCATCAAGTTCAGAAGTAGAAAAAAGTTCCAAACAAGATAAGAACCCAAACAGGTGTGTGATAATTTATGATTTGAATTCCGTAAGTGGGTGTATAGTCTTGCAAGATAAACTATGTGAACCACTACACTGGACAGAACAAAAATGAATAATTCTCCACAACAAAACATGAGCCTCTGATGGAATTTAACTATAGGCCTAAGTACAAAACATTATACCCTTTAATTTAATACCATGAACAACAACTCATAACAATTATTTTGGAGAACAAATTGATACTTTTAGTCTGTGTTTAGTTTCGTGTTATAAGAAGTTATGAGAGTCAGGTTGGTGTAGTGTTTTTTTTTCCTCATCTTCCGTCTCTGGGACCCGGGCTCGAATTCCACCCAGGTCAGCATATGGATTGGGTTTTCAGTCCATGTCTGACTCCGTGGGTTTTCCCTGGAATATTCATTTGGGTTTCCTCCCGTCTAGAAACTCAGTTCCTCGTTGTCGTCTTAACTATCACTTTATCCCCTGTGATTGGCGCTAAATGCGCTGTTGGATGAACATATATAAATAAAATGAGTAAATAAACCCTCAAACCCGTGGAAATGGCGGGACAGGCGTACGGCATTGAAGTGGTGATCGCGGTGTAAGGTTAAAGCCAGGTCCACATTAGAGAACTGAAGTGCCCCTCGAACTGAGGAAACTGTAAATAACAAGTGTGCAGGGCTTGAACAGGAGTTCCAGCTTTAACTTCTGTGCTACGTGGACAACACTGAGCCCTCACAATTTCTGTATTTTGCAACGGAGTGTAGGCGTCATGTTTAAAAATGGTGATAGGCTTATCTTTAGACTTGATCACCTATACTGGAGGAATTTCTCCGTCGTCTGTTCATCCGTCTCCGTGCTTGGCAAAAAGCACGCTGTGCATTTGCACTTTCCCAGCGCCCTTGTAGGGCGGTGGGATCAAGCAAGACGATCATAGCCTTGACTCGGCCTCTGTCGTTTGCAGCCTACCTGTTTTACATTTAGCTGCCCGTTGCGCCAAGCTCTGTGAAGGTCATTGTCCCGGCAACTCCCACTGATCTCCACGCTCGGGTCCCAGTTCTCGTTGGTCCACATATTGTACAATTTTGCTCCAGTTCCAGCGACGCCTTTAAACACCAATTGCCACTTGGGGTCTACACAGGAAACGGGGGTTCGTTTATTAAACCCTCGGTTCTTTAGTTCAAACCTGAACAATTTATAAACCTTGAAATGTCAAATAACGTCGTCAGTAGGCCTATGTGGGATACAAAGTTTCAGAGGGTGCCTCAATCTAGATCTAGATCAAGTTTTAAAAGGATTTGTTCCGTATTCTGCGGTACCTTACATCTTTAATACGTAGGGAAAAACAATTTATTTTCACTGCAAAAAGGGGAAAAAGTTGGTACTTGGTTATTTTCCTCCAGAAAACCTAGCGACGAGAATATAATGAGGAATTTCTTTACGATGAAAGTGATCAAAGTCCAGTTGGCAGTTGGTCATTTTGGTCGCATTTGAGAAACATTCGGTTTTTCAAAACACATTTAAGGCCAGTTTGTCGTTTAAAATCTTTGCATTGTCACATCATGCATGCTTAAGCCTTTGTTAAATCCTGCTTGGTTGGCATATACAATTTAGCACACACCACTAAAAAGCCTTTTCAGTTGGTGGAAACGGCGAAACAGAGACGCTTTTATACACATTATTCATTTTTTACATACTATTAAGACTTTTCCTCACCTCTATGAAAGCATAAAACTGACTTCAAAAACCTGTCCAAATGGCAGTCATCGAGATATTATTATTATTAATATCATTATTATATTGATTTATTGCAGTACTCTATCAGCAGCAGGAAAAAGGACCAGCTTACTAAAAAAAATTCAAAAATTCACCATTTTAAGATTTTAAAATTCATCAATTTAAACATTTGCAGAAAAATCCACAAAATCCATAAAAATAATGTTAAAAATCTGAACATCAAGTTTTAAACGATAAGACAAATTTAAAAAGAAATAAAAACATTTAAAACAATGTTGCAAAATGCATTACAAAAGTTTAGACGGAACAGAAATGGAATATCGTTTCGCGTGTGTCCAATAGGGAAGTAACGCCATTAAAATGCCTACCTCGTGTACCGCAATGTTTGCGTCCAGTGAAGTGAATACTCGGGTGTGAAGCAAAGGTGCATCCAGTCATCTGTAAGAATGAGTGCGCAGCGATTACATCAAATTAATGAACAGCTGGCATAATAAAGGGCGTAGCGAAGGCATTTTCGGGGGGGGGCAGAGTCAGTTTGCCAAATTATAACTTGTGCACCAACCTCTAGTCGTATGAAATTCACAAAGTGCGGAAAATGGAAATCCGTGCTACGCTACATTTCATGATTCTGGGGAAATGCCGACAGCCAACGTATATCGTTTATGTGCCAACTTTTTTATTCATTTGTCCACTGCAAAGCTGTATTTGCTGACTGCAATTAATTATTGGGGGAATGCCGCAACCCTACACCCCCGGTCGCTACTCCCCTGACAGGCGTGCAGTTTTCTGACATAAAATGAATAAATAGAAAAGTAATAAGTATTATTTTTTAATGGTGAAATTACTATAAGGGTTATTATTCGTACTCGTACATCAGCGACAATGTAATGCATTAACATTATGCATTAACATTATGCATTACAATCCGCAACAATGGGGCATAATAATCAGACGGACCTGATTCTCTTTGTAAAAATCCCTGCATCTGCCCTTGACGGTCATTGCGTAGTGTAGTGTTGCATTGCAATATAACAGCATTGCATGCTGTTATATTGATCCCCTGGAAACTATCAGCACTTGAAATGGCGTCAGAGTCGATGTCTGGCACCAATGCTGTTTTGTAGGGCCGAATGACTTTGCTCCTTTCTGAAAACCCCTCTTGGGCCAAAAAACTAAGTCTCCGGTTTATGGTCAGCGAGCACGTCGTCGTAGACCTGCGCGTCGGCAAAATAAAAAACTTATTTCGTATACAATGTCCAAAAGCTGCCAAAATTGCTTGATCGACTGGAATCCTGCGACTACATTTGCGTGATTTAACGTGTTTTAGATGGGGTACGGTTCATTAATATGTACAGTAAAGGAGGACTGTCCCTCTTGATCCCATAAATTTAGGCAGACACTCTTTTTCAATTGACGTCATTTCTGTGTTATAAATTTACATGTGGGAACCAGACAAACGAGGTGCATGGTCCTGTGTCCTTTTTACATCAACAAGCTGAAAACACTTTTAAACAGTAAATAGTGAGGGGGCCTGTCTATTTCAGTGTGGGTACGGCGGTACGTACACGCTGCGGCTGCGATGGACATTGTGCGTTTTTACTCACATCAGGAAAAAAAGTGGGGGCAAAAGAAAGCCTCGTCACCAGCTCTTGACCAGAAACGGGAGATTTTGGGGGGCTTTGTCTCCAGCGTTGGCTCAGTCGTTCATTGTGGTACATTTAAATCATGCAGATCAATATTCCTGCGAAATAAACCTACGGAGCTGCGATCCCTACCGTTGGGAACTTCGATGGAGTCCGAAGGTGATGGTGTGGACGAGGCTAAGATATGGCTGGTTAAGATTCTCTGTCAGTTTCACTTTTATCATTTGTACGTTCCCTGGCCGTGATTTCTGGTGGGAGCATCATCCAATGCCTAGAGATGGCCCATCATTTTTCCTTTAAATACACAAAGCCTAAGCAGGTTTTAATTTATATTCTGTCCTTGTCAACGCTTACGGTTACTCCTGGTATCATTAAAAATGGTGCAGATGTGGGAAATAAGGGAAAACAACAAAATTTAGTCCTGATGTTAGTCGATTACTTCTGGGGTCAACCTACCTGTGTTAAAATTAATAGCCATTTTACTGGCTGCTGACTTTAGTGCGATTCGGTGAGTGGTTGAAACATGCGTGACGGCTTTCAAGACTTGTGGATTCAAAATTACGGCCCAGCTCACGCTTGTTCGAATTATTAATTTAAAAGTAAAACTGATTTCATTTCATCACGGACGGCAAGAAAGAAAAATATAAACCTGACCCAAATTTCTGCATGTATTTGATTTCTCTTTTAAAATGATTTATAAAGAAAACCAGTTCGTCAAAGCGAAACGAGTAAATTTAAATCTGTGGACAACGCATGTCACGTGGTCGAAAACAATCCGCAACACTCATGGCACCGACATCGTATGTGTTGGTGCACTGCAGCCCCTCGCAGTTGTACATTTTGATAAATGGTCCATGCTTCTGTCTATATTACTGTAAAGTAAGTACATAAAAGTGTCAAACAATCTTTGAGATCTTCCTGCCTGGAATGTTGTCATTTTCAAGAAAAGTGAAAATTTAATGATTTTTTCAACTATCGCCCGGACGAGCGATCAACGGAAACTATAATTCCTTTAAATATCGCAACTGTTCAAGGTGGTGTACACCATCAGTAAAATCCCCCAAATTGGACTACCGCGTCCAGAGATGTCTTGCATGAAAAAAGTACATAACAGCCTCGAACAGTCTGCAAAATATGTCCGCCCCCGAATGCAGTAGATGTCGAGAAAACAGAAATGTCGTTCTTTTTTTACCATGGCTAACCATCTCAAAAGAGCTCATTTCACTTCGCACACCACATTCTTTAACAGGCGCCAATTTTCTTGTTTGTAGTGTTTGCAGACGTTGTTACGAGTCTCCATTACTGAACGGGTAAACCCAAAAGCAACTAAAAACGTACCGACAAAATTGAGCAAAGGCATTATAAACTAAAATTATAGGAAGCTGAGTGTAAGGTGTAGAGTGGAAAATAAATTGGATCAGTGTGAAGTTAAATTTTATTAAAGGAAAGTATTTTCTTAACCCGCAAACTTTGCTAATTCAAATCACACCAAGACCATAATGGTATGATCCAAACATAGCAGCTGTTCCAGGCAGAATGGTGACGAGGGATTTTTATCAACAAAAAGTAGGCCTACAATTTCCACATTAAACCTCCTGTGTTTCAAAACATTTCTTTTTTGCTGATAATAATTAGTGAATCAACTAAGAATGGAGTTTTAGACTTTCATCAGCGTGTAAACTGACGTGAAAGTGCGGTTATTAAGCAAGCCTGCGCGCGCATGTGCATTATTATAGGCCTACTTGTTCACGGACACGAGTCGACAGCGCTCCTGGATCAAGTTATTTCATGAATCCGCAATGCCTCATTGTCGAGGAGGCGCATCATTCCAAGATAAATTCACTGATTACTCCTAGCCATTAATTAAAAACTGTTCCTTTTTAAGGGAATGAAAACCTGTCATGCCTGTTTCCCACCGTGACCCAAAGGATGTTGTTCACTTACTACGAACGCCCTGTAATGCAATGATTTTACGCAAGATAAATTGCAAGATCTTCGATTTAAGCGTTGAAAATGCCGCGCCGTTTTTGTCGATTTTCACAAAGCAGTTGACTCAAACATGAAACAAGTGAGTGGAATGTAAGTTGCGGTGAATATTACACACCGTAATCGGCCAATCTCGTGAAATTACGACAAAAAGGCAATGGTGTTCACTACTTTTAAAGGGCGCAACAAAAATGTGTATGTTTTATATAGTAAAGGAACAGTCTATATTAACAGATAAGAACGAAAGCTGTCATTCCTTCTGTACGCCCAAACACATTATTTAGTGGTGAAATAAGTATCGTAAATAAAAGGCTACGGGAGAATTTGGATTAGTTTAAAATTTGAGTTCTTTATGAAAAAAGTTTATCTCAGTACGTCACTGTCTTTAACTATCACCCCTTAAGATAATGGTATGGTCCAAACCGAGCATGAGCTATTTTTTCGAACAAAGTATGCAGTTTCATGCCCTAACTGAAAAGGTCGTTACCATATTTGCTGGTTTGTACAGTGTTTGTGTTGTGCGCTAATGTTCTTCATAAAATGGGCCAAAATGCAACTCCGCATGTCATTTTTCAAAACTTCTTAAAGAGTGACTGATCATTCAAAATACAAATTTGAATCTTCAGGTTCATAAAATGATCATTTGGGGATAATTAGGCATACTGTGTACATTTGGTGGACATTAGGCTGGCTACCAGTGCAAATCAAAATGGAGTTGAACTCATTTAAAGTTTACGTCAAAGTGTTTACACCAGATGACTTTATTCAAAATTTCTCTCAACAAGAAGGAGATTTCAGTATATTTTCATACTGATGTATTTTAAAGCACCTAAGAAATAACATTAAAGCAATATGAGCCGTGCAAAATTCGCACAAATTTGACGGAAAATGACGAGAAAGGTTTATATCCTTTCTCTTATCGTTTGTTATCACTCTTACTATACCAGCAAATCTGCCATGTCTCATACCTTTCAACCACCGAAAATTTGGCTGCATCAAAAATGCATGATGAGTACAATATGTTCGCTGCGAACGTCATGTTTGACGGAATTTTGTTGACATTCGAGAGTTTTGACAGAAACTGCATGACAATGCTGAAAACGCTGTCACATGTAGTGCTTGAAAGTGCTTGAAAATTAAATGTAGGATGGTCATTTTGCCGCTTATTTCGGAGAAATCCCCGCTCAAAATTAAATTATTAACAACTCAGAGCATTAGATTTTCATCATGAAATCATCGTTCATTTTGACAGATTTTCTTTTGAGAAACCTTGGTGCGAAAACAAAAATCCAGCAGCGTCAAAATTCCACGCAGGTGCTCATGAATACTGAAAGAAAAAGAGGATGCAATGTCTGGGCTCATGTCAAAGGTCAAACAGCCTACGATGCAACAAAATGTTTCTGCAGTACCACCTTGAGATACTGACGGACGCTGAAAATCGCCACGATCGGAAATTAGGACCGCGGTTTTCTACAACGTACTTGAAGAAAATGTTATCATTCCAGTCGTAAAAAGATGGTGATTTGGGCTTCTTGTTTGCACTTTTTAAAGCTTGTGTTGTACATGGATTTTTTACTTTACTCGCTGTTTTTTGGCAGTCAATTTTTTGACAGAATTGAATGACGTTCGCGACTGCCGACTTCGGGACCCGATCATTTTTGAGAGACAATTTTTTTTTAATTTCGTGATTATGGCTTTAATATGTGTGAATATTATCGCTTTTCACCACGTAGAACTCTATGCAAAGTTAAACTGGACGAAACGTGTTTACAATTCAGGATGTTACTAAATACTACCTGTCCACGAAATGTTTCAACCCAGGTCTCTCGCGTTTGCATTTGGAAATATATTATCTATAGCTCTCAAAGCCGTGCGCACATACCCGTTGTGGTGTGTTTACAGACCATTCTTTTGCTGCCTTTCAAATGTACTCGATCTTTGTCATGCAAACTGCTAGTTGACCAAACTATGGCTTGTCATGGACATAAAAGGCAATATTCACAAAGTGATTATAAATCTTTTGTGACAACCAAAACACTAAACAATAGATACTACTACAACTAAAAGATATTAAATGGAATGCCTCTCAGTTAACAAAAGTGAAGCAAAATGTGTATTTTGAAGCAGAAATTGTTGCCGACTGTTCTTGCGACCTTTGCAGAACATTCCAGGAGAGAGACCCATATCACTCGACGGTCGTCTTCACGAATTAAGACTCTCTTCTGGTCAGTCACTTTGCCGGCTGCGGACATTGTGTTGGCCGTTCGCGACACTCAGCCAGCACCATTTGCGACAAAAACGAATACATTTTAAAAAACGGTGAGGCAAAAGTGAAAATCAATCTAGAACATTATTTTGGCTTAATGGCAACGCTTTCACGAGTGTTTCCCTAGGCCATTATTT
Source organism: Acanthaster planci (assembly GCF_001949145.1). The sequence continues at coordinate 2,591,499 of NW_019091370.1, read as the reverse complement.
GGCACACACAATACGGGCCTTATGCAACGTGTAACTACTTGGTAGAAAGCGCAAACTAAAACTTCTATCACAACCGCAAACAAATTCACAATGACTTGCAATGCCCGCCTGAGAAACATTTTTGAAGTTTTACAAAGCTGTTGTGTTAAGTAGCATTTTCAGGAAAAAACTGGACACTGAACGTTCTAAAAATTTGCATGTCAGTTGACCCTTTGCAGTAGGTGGCACGAAACCAATAACAGACGAGGATTGTCATTTTCTTGTGAAATTTATACTTAATACGCAAGCAGGAGCAATTACAGTGAAAATAAATATATTATAGTTCATCTGGTAGTAGGTACTTGACTTAATCTTTCTTAGATTGTGTTTGATTCGGATGAAAATTTGCAAGTCTTTCCCCTCGACGTCAAGGGCATTTTGTAAGGCCACCGTGTTGTCTGAGATTTTGACATACGTGAACAAACTATGAAGGAAGGGCGAAACACACGTGACCTGTCCTTGACAAGAATGGACATTTTGCAAGATAATTGATGCCAACATGACCGCATGATACCAGTGGAAAACCTCCCGATAGCTTGGTGCAACAATAATAAGGGAATAAATATGTGCTTGACCGGTCGTAAATGTGCGTTTAAGACTGGCTAAAGGTGGCTTTCCATATACTTGTTTCTTGGGTGCGTTGCATGCACGATGCATTCATGCGTTTCACTTTTACGGACACAAAAATCGACTCCATTAACAATAACACGCGTGTGCGTTGCGTATAATGCCGTCAACATCGCTCCAAGAGCAATATTGTCGGATACGCTGTGTTGATGCGCATGCCTTTCCATATGCGCGTCAACACTTGCGTGCGCGCCAAGTCCATTTATAAAGAGATTCTTTTGGACAGCTATAACATAAAATGGACGGAGGTGTTAGGGAAAATGAAAGTGAAATTCTTCAACAAAACTGTTAGAAATCCGTTAAATGTTGACTTCTTTTGACACTCTGGCAAAAAAAAGGTACAATGGAAATAAATATGTGCGTGGCCGCTGACAATGCCCTCACCTGTGGCCCGCGCATCAGTCGCGTCCATTCATCTTAAAGACGCCTTTCGGTATGTACGTTTTTAGGTAGCTTGAGGTGCCTTTCCATATGCACGTCAACACTTGCGCCATGAACGCAACGCACACGTGTCTTATGTTAATGGCGTCTATTTTTGCGTCTATGAAAGTGAAACCCATGAACGAATCGTGCACACAACAAACCAAAAAACACACATATGGAAAGGCGCCTTTTTCAGTCAGAGAGTCAAAAGAAGTCAATATATGATGGATTTCTAACGATTTTGTTTTAGATTTTTACTTTCAGGTTCCCTAACACCCCCCCGTCCATGTTATTTTATAGCTGTCCAAAAGAATCTCCTTAAATGGGCTTGCCGTGCACGGGACGAGCAGCGTGCACCCAGACTCTTTACCAATCAGACGGGCTTGTATTCAGGTACCAGCGGGATTTACACAGCGGGCATTTATCACTTCTAAGCGGGAACTATCAAATGTTAACCCACGGTCAAGATGCACGTTGTTGAAGGATTATGACGCCCAACCTGACGAATTTTCTTCCAAACATTGATCATCTGTACCTTGGACTACCGTACTTTAAGAAGCCCATCCATTTTTAGTTTGCAATCTAGAAAAAGCGTATGACTTTGCAGCACCATGGACTGTTCCTGTTGATAAAAGTATAATACATGCATATCGGTAAATCATAAAAAGCGTTAAACTTGCAAAAGGTATCACTCTGTAAAACCCATAAAAGCTTGGGGATGTTTACGGTCATTAGTCTCGAAAAGCGCAACTGACCTGATCAGCAAAGGTATAGATGGACCCCGACGCCTTGACCAGGTGACTTTCGGACACGCTCTGGTGCGACAAGGTGTTCAACTCGCAGACTTTGCTCTGCCACCAGTAGTTGGCCGAAGAGCAATTGGCTGATTCCAGGCAAGCAACGTGGCACAGCTTATGCGTCCTGGTATGGATCGAGGAGACATTCCAACCCACCAGGGCGGTGTCCACGACGCTGCACCAAGGCGTCAGGGCTGCATCTCCCCAACCCCAGAGGCTCGTCATTGCAGCGCAGACAAGGAGCAACGTGCTGCCTGTTCCGCTCATGGCAACCGTCCCCATCGCGTCAACCGCTCCGTACAGAATGCAGCAATGGTGAAGGAGAAGCAGTTGTACGTTCGCGCTCTCAAGGACATTTAAGAAAAAGGTCCCTGTACATTGACATATATCACTCTCACGGAATAAGCTCATTGTCTCTCTGCTGATCATGCTTATTAGAGGGCGTACTGCGCTGCAGCAGTAAATTTGTAGATATTTTAACGAACCAAATTTAGTGAAAGTTGGTTGAATTATTTACCCAAGAACGCGGAGCTATTTTCCCGTACGTGTTTCAATTTCATTTCAGCCAACAACTCAGCGAAAAAAAAAGGTCTTGGGTCCAAGCATCCTTTGCATGATTTGGCCTTGGTGTTGAAAGGTGGTCAGCAGTAGGACTGGGAGAATGCCTAGGGCCAGTAGGAACTCCAAACCCTCCCCGGGCCATTCTGGTTCCATAGTCTTTGCATGTCACCACAAACTCCTCGGTGTTCCTTCTGTTTTTCAATCAACCGCGGGACACGATTGCCATTTTTATGGATCGATAACCAACCACGTCAGAATGGTAGCAAGCAACTTCCAACGGGAAGAAATATTTCATGGATTAAAACAAATTGACAATCGTTTCAGATAAAGATTTCCAAACCCCATACGCCGCTTGTGACCATTTTCTAAATAAATTGTGCCTAGTAGAACTCAGCCCAGCTGCCAAACCTTCGGATTCTTCTCGACTAGGTGAACGTTTTCTTGTTAGGTTTATGGGAAGTGAAAAGCCTTTCTTAAATGATTATAATAAATAAGATAAATTGCAGATGCATCTCTCGTGTCAATTTTCGCCCCCTTTCCAAGAATGAAATATATAGAATTATATTGGTTCGTACAGAGATAACATACTCATTTTAACTTTCTTAAGTAAAAATAATCTCGCATAATCTTCTCGACAAGAATGCAACTTAAAATGCATCACATAACGTAAAGCACTTAAGAAACTGAACGCTGTTCTTCACGTTCATTCGATGCGATGTTTCGATGTTAGAGCATCCCGTGTTGGTCCATCCACAGAAAGCAAATCGTTTTTTTTTTTAGCGTAACTCCAATGAATTTTTCTCTCACACAATAATTTTTTTAGCGTAACTCCAATGAATTTTTCTGTCACACAATAATTTTTCTTCAACTATGTATTCTTCAATTTGTGAAAACTGATGTAGATTCGTATTTGGTTAAATGTAATAACAAACTTCACTTTTTAAGGGGAGTAAGGGGGTCATATGGTCCTCTTAGGGTGTTAGAGCTAAGCACCCATTGTCATCATTTAACTCCAAAACAGCGATGCTCAGAATTAGTGTCGATGAGAAGTGTAGCAGCGTAAGCTCGTTATAGCGCCCTCTTTTGGTGATGTGCGATCGTCCTTCGCGTAACAGACACATCTTTCCTCGTGATGTTAGAAGACGGTTGAACCACAATACAGGCCGTTTTTCCAGCTAAGCAAACCCTAGGAATGCAACAGTTGGTAAGAACAGATAATTCTCCCATGTTAGAAATCACCGAAGAATATTAGATTTAGTATTAAAGGTCGGTTGGGGGACTACAGGAACGGGTTGTAACATTTTGTAAAATCATAGACGGTCGTTGCTGGTTCTGTTTATTTTAAGTCTACTACATGGAGTCACAAGTACAATTGTATACTTGAATTAATGGTCATTTGGGTTCCACACGTAGCAAGTACACCAGGTACATAATAAATACATTCATTCTACTCAAATTATAGTTGGTCATTTTCTTTATTTAACCACATAAACGGGTGCTCATTAAGGTCATCGATGTACATGTATTGGTGTATGAAGTTTACATGTATTCGTTGTCAATTAATTACAGCGAACCACTAACACTGGATTTGTGTCAAGGGCTGCCATTAAGGAGTAAACACTTTTCTTCTGTGCTTCAAGACAAGCTGTTTCCAAGGAGTCCTTTGTCATAGTGTTTACACTTTGCATTATTTCTTGTGTAACTTAAGAGGTTACAAGAAGCCTAGGCAGATTTCCGTAGTCGACTGAACCTGATCGACGCTGATATATAATTAGGTATCAGAGTTTGACGGAGTTGCGTCGATGTTCAACCTTGAAGTCTGTCATGGACATCACTATCAAAATAATTCTGTATGCGGTACACATAGGCCTAGCTATATTTTCAAATTTGGATTTCGACTCCGTATTCTGTTTAACCAGCCGTTTAAGTTGTGTTCTTTAGAGATTCTTGTCAAATAGGATTAAAATTTCGATAAATGAACATCAAACTGCGCAATATAGCTAACTGGAAGAAGTCTTTACAGCTTGGTATAAACGACAATTAGAAGGCCTACAAAATTGTGGTGCTGGGTTCGGAGAGGAAGCTGTCTCTAAAACAGAGCCAAGTTTTAAAGCTTGATCCTCAGAAGAGCATGTATCTGTTCTTTGTCCTATTTATCCATTCTTTCGAAGACCATTTTATAAACATTGTTCACGTCTACTTCTTTCCCAGTTCCTGTGCCTCACTTTTGCGGGCATTGCAAAACTGGAACTATGGAACATGTATCTTCTGGCCACAGACGTTAAATATCTGGATTCCCTATCCTCTTTTACCGACTGAAGACAAGCAGCAGCCATCTTGCCCGTGTTCAATCGTACGTGGAGCACGCCCTCAACCTTTCGCCTTTATGTTTATATTGTTGCATGACAACGTATCCAATCACTTTCAAACTTAGATGTGTTTCTACGCCTATGTTGGAAACAGTTCTGGTTTCCTTTTATGGTGAATGTATTTGAGTTAGCCAGGGTTCCGCCATGACACGTTTGGTTAACCCTTGTAGAATTTCTGGATTAATTACACGGCAGTTTAAAAGTGATTAAAAAGGAGCGTTGCATGTTTTGACTATTTATACCGCGCATGGATACGACATTCCCTGCTCGTTTTGCTGAGTCCGCTGTGTCCGGCGTGTGCTCCTCTTCCATGGCCGACGCTTAATGGACAGAAGGCTGACCTTCTGTCTTGGATTCCGTAAACTTTTTGCCTGTTGAACGGCCTCAGGCCTGGGCCTACGGACCATTCGTTTGGGACCTGGGACCTTTGGTGTCCGAGTGAGTTTGGTTCTATGAAGTTGGGTATCTTTGTGCCGCTAATTTAACTCGATTATTAGTAACTTTCAGCCGTGTGCAAAAGATGAAGTTGGGTATCTTTGTGCTGCTAATTTAACTCGATTATTAGTAACTTTCAGCCGTGTGCAAAAGGCCCGTGTGTCTTGCATGATCACGTGGTCGACAAATTTGCATAACCCACATTGGGTGCGTTCGATTAGCTTACACGTGTAAGTCAAACTTGCACGAGAGCGTTCGTTTAGCCATCACGTGATGTTCGTGCCTGCCCTGGTGTCAGCCACTACTACCCCAGCTGGCGAGCGGGTCTCTGGAGACTGCCCGAGTGTAATGACGTCACGGATGGACTGTTCGAGCTTGGACGTACATGATGGAACGTGGCGGGGACTTGACCTTTTTCCCAGAATGCCTTGGAAAACACACTGCAGCGTTCGATAAGCCTCATTTTGAGGCTTCCCTTGAGTGTAACACTGGTGTGTTCAGGGAAGCTAATCGAACGCACCCACAGTGTGATAGCGAAATCACTATCTGCTGTAGCTCTAAATTTTACGCTCGCGGTGGTTTTGCGTGTTGTTACTTGATTTTGCCCAATATTGTAGGGCAAATGAAAATGTTTAGTTAAATTGTCATTATTTGGTTTTCGCTTCAATATGTGTACCATGTATTTAAAAAGGATTTATATTTTGCACTAACTTAAAGGGTTTTCTCTTGACTGATCAACTAGTTCTAATAAATTACATCTGTGATAAAAGCCGAGTCGTCCACAACCATGCTGTGACTTTTGCCGAACGATTTGGTTAATGATGGTGAGCAAGGCTTGGAGCCTGTTTGTTTCACACTGATCCAGATCGCCAGCAGTGATACAAGAGCTGGTTTGCGCTATCTATTACGTGGGTTCTGGTGTCAGTGAACCTGGGACAGATAATTGATCGCGATCCTGATCCGCTTGAAACAAACTGCCCCCGAGTATTATCTTATTGTGTTACGGTAAGATGGCTGTCGGTGGCTTCAGTCGGTACATTGCGAGCATTAGCGTCCGTGTTTCTACCGTGTTTCCTACATTGGGAACTTCACAGAGCGTCAGCCTTTCTCTGTGTTTGTGAGTACTGGTGGCAGTGGCTGAACTTGATGTCTATTCTACTGATCTCTCCCTACCAATGGGATAGCACGCGCGCTAATAGCCATGCACAAAAAAATGAGACCTCCGTGACTCGGTATTTGAGCCTTTAAAGATGGCTGCCATTTGTTTCAGCGGGCTCTGGACCCCTCGCCGTAAGGGTTTGCGCTACGAGCTCGACGGCATTAAACCTTTGCTGCTTTAATTCACGCCCCCCCCCCTCCATTTGTAAAATTCTGGATCCACCCTGCAACTGACTTTAAGGGTCTTGTCTTGCATACAAATCACTATCGTAACCGATAGATTTGAAAGCACACTCACTGTTAGTCTACTGCTATTTCGTTTTTATGTGCAAGAGATCGAGAGGGCGAAGAGTCAAAGAACTGATGTTGCCTTTTTGTGCATTCCTGCGATGAATGTCTCCATTGCATGATTGAAAGGGAGGTTTAACGAGCTACTTTTCCCTGTACACTGCTGAAACCACTAATTACAAGGACAAAAAATGGCTCTTCATTCCCCATCGCTCTCGGACCATAATCATGTTGGTAACCTGCAGAGTTGCTGATTCTAGTCATGTGACTTGGACTCGAGTCGGGCTGGAGTCGCTATTTTTGTGACTTGTGACTTGACTTGTAAATACCAGCTTTGACTTGTGACTTGACTTGGACTTGCAAAAAAATGACTTGTGACTTGACTTGGACTTGCACAAAATGACTTGCTGCCACCTCTGGCAACCTGCAAATTGGCAGAGAATACGACGCCGCGCGAGAGAGTATTTACTATACGCTTTCTCATACTTCAGCCTGCAAAGTTGCGAGGGCGAATCTGTAACATATCTCCCTTCTAAAAAAAGGCTTGGGAGCTTGGAATGGTGTAAGGTGTACCGAAGGTGCACTGTGACAGGGGGTATGACCCAGAGATAATGGAATCTGTTAAAGGTGAAATTCGTGTACTTTAAGTCAATCTGTAGCTGAAGGAAGGAACTTCATCCCTCTGTGTATTATTCTTTAGCCTTATTGTTTACCACAGTAGCGTAAAGTAACATTATAGTAAGCAGTTGAACGGGGAAGGGGGTTACAACCCTCAGCCCGACCAGCTTTACCACAGTAACGTAAGGTAACATTACAGTAAGCAGTTGAACGGGGAGGGGGGGTTACAACCCTCAGCCCGACCAGCTTTACCACAGTAGCGTAAAGTAACATTACAGTAAGCAGTTGAACGGGGAAGGGGGTTACAACCCTCAGCCCGACCAGCTTTACCACAGCAGCGTAAAGTAACATTCGTGTACGGACCCTCTTTTATTTGGATTTAGCAAAGTACATGTAATCATGTACAAAATATTGTTCCTTCCGAAGTTCTGTTTGTATAATATTCTTGAAGAGGGCGACTTTAAGTGAGCCAGAAAATCATACTACTCGGGCACCTATGAAAATAAACGCGCGGTTGAATTAGCCACTTAGCATGTTGTTCTCATCAAATTAATGTTTGATTATTCGCGATTAATACTCCAGTGACAGGCCAACCTATGCTTAAGTGGATATTCGGTACGCTAAGGTGCCATTCTGGACCTTCGATTTCAGTAGGTTCCACTTGACGGCCGCCAGGAGCGGTGCATCAGATTCTGTGCCCTTGCAAACCAGCCTTGGATTAGAGGGCTACGATTTCGGCCCAAGGGTGTAATATACATGTAATACCTTTGTGCCTACAAGCTGTGGGCGCCAAAGCTCCATTATCCCTAAACTTGATGCATGTATGAGGCAAGACCTCTCCTTGGAGAAATGTTGAAAGAAAATTAACAGAATGTTTGTTCGAGAGCAGCTACAATGACTTCGATTAATCACAGCAGTTTAAATCTTGCATCTGAATTTCGACGCCAATTTTCATAAATCTCGGTTTCAGCCTGTGTTTTGGCTTCTCCAGACGCCCAAGCCTCTGATTTTGTATGTTTTGATTCCTGCATTTTGTTCCAGGGACAACAAAATGCACAATGTCAAGACCAGCAATGAGTCACTCAGTTTGGTAACCCAGTTTTAAAGGTCACTAAATGGCCGAAGGGCCAGAGAGGAAGTGGGAGAAGGAACGGGCCAAACTTTTAGCCAGGCCCGCTAAATGCCCGAATCAACGTTCGGGATCTTCTTTGTTTCCAAATCTTATCACTTCCGTGGATCTCAAATTTAGCAGTGATGTATTTCGGTGTGTGAATCAAGGTCCCTGTATTTTATCATGCCTAACAAAGTCCTGATTTGGGTCTGAGTGGGAAATGAATGATTTATTGCGTATAGATGGCGCCATGGGACTTATACAAAAAGTTATTGTCACTTATTTCAACGTTGCTAAAATTCAGCGATTCGTGTCCTTTGCATAATGATGCGTTAAATGATTACTATACACGTCCACGGACTACCAAGTCCCCGGTACCCTACGAAATCATAACACAGGATAAATCCAGACCATTTTCAAATCCAGGGTGCCAACAACCCACGCGTCATGGACTGGATGTGCTGCGATCCGTCGAGCCCCAAAAGGAAAGCGCACATGACAATAAAGCGTGACGTCATTACGTGTTAGACCTATAAGAAATAATGTAAGTGCTAGGACTCACACTTATTTGCTTGATAACAAAGTATCACGGTGCTACAAGCATTCTTGAAATTACCCGAATTCAGCCCAGAATTTTATTATTGTGTGAGGAACTGCCTATAGACCTTTTTCCTGTGATGTCATAATCATGCTGGACCGCGATGTGTTGTGTGCATAGTGTTGTGATGGCAATCGACCTACTCAAGATAAACAAGTTGTGCTTGAAGTATACCAGGTACGAAATCGGACAGAGGGGTACCCCCACAAGTCCAATCCCTATACACACTCTTACCTAAACACGTCCCCCTAGATGTCTGAAAAGAATTCCTGAGATGCCAGTATAACAATGACCAACACAACGGCGGGGGGGGTCTCTGTCCCACAGTTTGCTTCATATGGGTTGAAGCTGCCCGTAGGAATGTATGTAATCGCCATGGCCAAGGCGGTCCACACGTGGTGGTATTGTTTACACTTTGTGCAATCCAGTCACGTGGGTGAAAGAGGTCTATAGCATCATTCTCGTGCATGGGCATATTATGTAATCTTTTTTCCGACCATGTTGTTTCGCTCAGTTCAGATTCTAGAGTTCTGTACCGTTGTTGTATTCAATTCACCCAAATTGTACGTTAGTTTGCGTTGATAGATTAAATCCAGGTCTTGTCTCGTGGATGTTTTCGTAGAGTTGCCTCTCCCCTTTGTGACTCTGGCATGATGTTTCAGAAAACACAACAAATATGAACCAAATCAATTCCAAGACTTGAAAAGAACACACAAATGTCTGCCTACGTGAAGGGATTCGTATTACATTGATGACAGACGTGGGCTGTTTCGGAATTTTTTTTCTGTGGTCGAATTTCCCCCTCAAGTGGCCTCATTTTAGGTGATGCACCGACGCAGCAGGAATTAGTACTTCATGCTGGTAAGTGTGAGCTGTTTGTATCATTTAGGGGGACTATTCCGTATCGTCTTTGTGGTAGAATGGCAGAGTAACCTGCTGATAAAAACTGAAGAAGGTTTTTCCATGAAAACACAAGAAAAAAGACGACTGACTGGATGAACGCGTCGCTGCTAAAGGCGGGAGATGCCATAACGGTCCAGTCCCCAGCTGATCACTCGGGGTGGTGGTCCGTCGGCCGAAGGAGTAATTGGAGGTCAGACAAAAACAGGAAGTTCGGCAAGACTTGGGTACTTCGCATGGGCTGGATTCCCTAGCTTTATTTCGCCGTCATCAGTGAAAACTGCTTTGACGATAATGTGTGAGATGCGACAAGCTATGTGATTCCCAACGGAGTCGTCACTGCGTCCATCCACTCAGTTGTCTAGCTGCAGACTCCCGAAAAAATCTTTAAAGCTCGCCAAACTTCTTCGGTCCTGCCAAAAAGTATAGCAATGCAGACCACTTCCAGCCGACTCAAAAACGGGCAAACGGTATCACTTCTGTGTGCTGGGCATTTTCCTTACATTCGTGCCTGGGCGACTTAAGGGGAGTGCTACAAATTTTAATCAAAGAATTATTTTGTTATCATTCGATGCTACCAGAAAACCTTAAAAAACAAACCTGTGCTACACTGAAACATATGACAGTCATTTTGAGAGGCCCAAAGCGTGCTCTCTAGTCAGTACATAGAGATCATTGGTAGATATCCTTGTGTAAACTACAGTGTGTTAATTTTCACTATTTTCCAAACCAATGTACACATCCTCCAAAAAGGAAGCTGTCGATTACATGTAATAAGTCAAAATGCCAATTAACTTTGGCCTTTGCCTGGCTCAATGTGCACAGCTGGTTGAAGGCAAAATTAAGTACAAGTTTAACTGAAGATTAGACGTCAGTACAAAAAACACGGGCATGACGGGTGAAAGGGAAAACAAGGTCGTAACCGCTCCTCGGTTTTGTACTCTATTCGATTAGGAATTTCTTATTTTCTCAGAATGAAATCAGACCCATCGTTCACTCACCAGGCACGGTAGCCTTAAAAGGCCACTTAAAAACCCGTCCGACAGGCTCTCAACGAGCCGAGACTGAATCACTCATCGCAGGAGGGTACCTGAAAGGCGGCGGAACACGGTGAGATCCTCATCTGCTGTTTAGGTCTGTCTGGATCGAAGTTTTCTGAGAAAGAAAGCGGTTGCATCGAATGAGATACGGCATGTAGGCTGGGGGGCTCGAGGGGTTCGAACAAACACCCCCCCTCCGCTCGCTTCTGAGTTCCACTTGTTGGTCTTTTTTTGTGTGTACTGAATATTTTAAATAGACCGTAATATTCGGCACACAAGACACCACGTATAAGTCGATTCTCAAGCTCAAGGTGACCACGATTCTGCATATTAATGAATCAATCTCCAGTCATGTGTACCGTTAAGAAGTTCCAGCAAATATCCACATTCCAGGTGTTTCAAAGGGTTTTAAATTGATGTCTTTTTGTTAAGTTTATTCAATATTGAAAACCACGGTGTGCTTACATGCAACCTTGGGATTGCGACTGACATGCAACTTTTCAATGCTGTTATCCAAAGCACATTGTGATACTAGGACTTTGTATATAAATCACATTTTGGTTTGACGACGGTCGAACCCCCCCCCCGGTCTCTGGTCGGGCAACAGGCCTGTACTTTGATGATTAAAATTAAAGCAACTTTGACCGCATCAACTTTTCAAAGAGCTTGTCATTCTGTCGGCTGCTCTTCCAACAGATATGTCCACGCAATTTTTTTAATGAAAGCACAAGCAGCTCAAGCTCATTACTTCAGTACATCATTGCGTTTCTGGCCACTTTGAATTCACAGAATTTGATGAAGGTGGGCAGTTTCAATGTTTCCCCCAACGCGTTGCCGCGGAAACTCAAGTGACATGCGCAAAGCATTATGTATAGAATGACGTGGGCATGTTTAGGGAGGCTGAGATTACCACTCCAGTGTTATTCGAATGTTCCTACCTTGGTTAATGAACCGCACATTCCCACAAGGTCCTGTCAACTATTAATCCTTCCATATTCGACACCGTACTGAAGCTGCCTCTCGCTTACCGGTCAGCTATTTTTCACACATTTTAACGGAGAGCGCCCCCGCGTTGCAATGGGAATAGCAATTGCCGATGTAAAACTACATACGACGACCCTAGAGTCTTCTCCAGAGCACATTTCCGTATACGTTTGTGGACTGGTTCACGTTCTCTACGCAGTCTCCAGGCGTGTTTCAGTCGTCGGCCATCGAACGCGGGTAAAGTTTGCGGGTAATTAATTCCGGAGGAATTCATCCGAGTTTATGTTAATGAGAAAATTTGCACATTGCTGCACCTACAATGCGAAAAGCAGACGGAATGTCATAATTTATTTTTCTTTCTCCTCTGTGGGTGCGCTCGATTAGCTTCCACGAGTTGACTTGGGTTTAACCTTGTCCCCAGAGTCTCGCTTGTTTGACACCGCACAGACGGTTATTCCCAGGTCAGGGTTCCCTCGTAATCGAACTTACCATTTATAAGTGAATACAAGTTCAGTATATATTAGTTGTTCATATGATAACTGAGCAAGAAAATCGGTGACTTGAAATTAATAGCCAAAAAGACGAGATCATAAACATTTAGCAAGAAAAGTTGAAACGCCGTGAGTTATAGCAGCTAATCACGGATAATTATGTGACACGTGAAGCACGTAACAATTACATTGGCCTAACTAGTATAATTTGAATATTTAAAATTCAAACAGAACGGTCAATCAGACACGTCAAATCCTACGAGCCAGCTGTTGGTCCCTATAATTTAATAATTATTGGTACGGGAACCAGTCAAGCTGACATGGATGGTGCAATGATTATTAAATGATATATAATGTGCCATTTTGATTTGGGGGGAATCCGCTCCAAGCAGGAATGAAAGAGGGCGACTCTCTACACAGAGGAGACTGTGCTTTGACGAGATGTAACCGCATGTCTGTGCAGGTTTGTACGCATTAGTTCAACTACAGGCGAACGTGAAAGCGAAATAAATTTGACGTCACAAAAGAACTGCATCGAAATTTTGTTCAGGTTGAAATGCGTTCAACTTTGGCGAATTTGCAGGGCGAGTATTTGATCTGACGTTACAAATTCGCGTCTGTGTTCGCTTTTGCGTTAAGTATGAACCTACCATTAGGCACAGGACGCGATGAGCACGCGCAGCCCTCCTTTTGAATGTACAGTCTTCGCCCACGTCATTCCCATGGGTACGATCTTGCCGTGGTTCCCATTACCGTGCCTTCCACGATCTAACTAGTTAAGGAACGCGCACGCAGCCCATGCAAGTGTCGAGGTTGAAAATTCGCATACGGTCGTACCAGTTGAAAAAACTGCCCGCATTCTGTCTTTGCCGATGAGGGTGCACTTCAACTCTCAGTGGATAGCTTTAGTCGTGAACGGGTTTCTTTAAACGTGTGTTTCTTCTTAACTTGGCTAGTCGTGTTTCCAAGATGCCAGCTTGATTTAATTTGAGTTATCGGAGAGCGGGTTCCGGTACCTAATATCTAAATTCCTATGATTAATTTCGAAAGTATCCCCTTCTGAGTAGCGTCCTGGTAGTGACTTATTTCCTTGTAGAAAACAAAGGAAAACATGTGTTCCTAGTATTTGATGTCTCTGCCATGCTGCGCTTTTAAGCCCAAACAATTTATGGCCTGCACAGTAATGAAGTTGGTGCCACCGCATGGACGGTCAGATCAGCATTCATACACAGTGTCTTATTATGGAACTATGGAGATTGAACTGAACAAGATTGCTGCAAAAAAGTAATGGTTCTGTATAGTCACCACCATTTTTCCAGCCAACGGAAAGAAACCTTCCCTGGCCTTCTTATGATATAGTGTTTCCTGATTTTCTTATCCTTGTTAATTGCAAACACTATTACAAAGGGATATGTATTTCAAATCACAGGTTATCTTGATCAAATTTGAATGAACGAGTAAAATGAAATGAGAATATCTTCAGCTATAAGGAAGAAAAAGAAAAATATCGAATTAACAACTGCCGCTTGTGTAAGGCATTGAGCGAGCTCGCCAGTGTGTCAGAAATTTACCCACAATCTGTGCGTGTCAGTAGCTGTGACCCCGTGTGATGTATTTCCTTCCCTAAATTCTGTGCAAGGCCATCAGCCTTCCCAGCGCCCTGTTCGGGTGCTGGGTGACGGGCGAATGGCATTAGGACAAAGTGCTAGTCAACCATCTTACCTTTTCCTCTACAGCACGAATCAGCTCAATATACATTGCTCTTCTGTGTAGACGGTCAATAGAGGCGATTCACCGTAGTGCTCCCCCAAGAGTTTGCAACGCAATGGTCAATCAGACTACGCGAAATCTGTCAACCCTTTCCAAACACACAATGAGTCGATGGATTTTGCGCATTATCATAGGCCAACGCGTTGCAAACTCTTGGAGGCGGGCTATTGTTATTATTATTAGCAAAATACTAGCGATATTAATTAGCTATGATCAGAAACATTTAACGAAAGCGTATATGCGCAATAATTACACAGTCTGCGCACACCGGAATAATACATGGAGGCAAGACTTGGACATTGTAGAAGTGTGTTTATTATGCGAGCACACAAATTCACAAGAGCCAATCAGAAGTTTTACTTGGGAACTAGCTGCTGGTCCCTCAATGTAATTCGGGGCTCGATCGATCCAGTCTACATGTACATAATAAGACACTATTTGACCATCGGGTTAGTGTAACACTCATTCGACGTATTACGCAGATTGAGGGGAAATAATACCTTAATGGCAACACGCCTGCCAAGTTCTTACCAGGGTTGTTGTTATAAAAAGGGGGAGGGGGGGTAAAAAGCTCAGTTAATAAAGACTAGAATAAAGGCACAGTTGCAAGCACGCAGTAGCGGAGAGCGATAACAGAGAGCAGTAACGCTGCACAAGATCTCACGTTTGCATAGGAGTAGGAATCCTTTTGGTATGCCAATGAAATTATTCTAAAACAGCAATGATGCAGTAGCCAGACCTTGACCAACAGATACCAAACAAGAACGCCGATTGGCTAAAATGCCCAGTCTCAGCAGCGGTGTAACTACGGGGGCACATGCCCCCTGCGGATGGCCGTGCCCCTGGGTCCCCCCCCCCTTGAAATCTCCGTGGAGTTTTTATAACCATATGCAGCTGAAGCTTATTTTCTTGTGGTGCCCCATTTAAAAAATGTGTGCACTCCCGGGTGCCCCCCCCCCGACAATTTAGCCCTAGCTACGCCACTGAGTCTCCTCAGCGCGGTATCTCAGGGAAAATCTCTCTAGTTTCCAAGCACAGCGGTTTACATTTATCTGGCGACCGCGCACTTTGTCTTCTTTGAATTGTAAACGTTGCATCCCAAGTATTGCATCTGTCCCAACTATATTAAGGACAGTCCCAACTATAGACTGATCCGCTGACGCCATTACTGGTGATTACTGGTGATCTGTTGATTACCATTACGCGTGTCCCCGTCACTCAGGAGCGCCCTCCTCAGTTGAAGAGTTCGTGATTTTGGTTAGCAGTGCTCTCCCATTGCCTGACCAGGAGGCATTCGATGTGCACCTCTTTTGTTCACGCACGTGGGGAAACCTCAGTAATGGCTCCTTATTCTTGTCACCAGATTGTTCTGTAGTGCTGCAATTGGGCTTGCATTATTATTGGCAAATGTCTACATAAAATTTCTGTAAGCTTTACATTTCTAAGTTCTCTTCTAAGTTTAGCTTCTCACAGCTGACGTAATTCCTCAAAAATATGGCCTCTATGACATATTTACAAACTTGTTTCTGTACAAAAAGTTGTTGATGCAGACAAAGTGACTTTGGTACATGGTATAGCACATGTACACACTGGACCTGCGTAGTTGGGTCGGCCCAACTATAACATTATACTTGTAACGGTCCAGGCTATACGGACTGATGCTGTAGTTAGGACTTAACATAAACAACCCTCTCGAAAACCGTGTATTCTGCCTTTGGACCGCACGGAATTTCGTACTCATATGAACGTTTAAAGGGAAGAGTTCATCATGTACATGTGCTTTGTAGGTAAAAAAGCAATCTTAGGAAAAATGATACGATCGTGTGTTTCCGAATACATTGACATTGTGCTGTCGATTACATTTTTTTCTTTGTGTGTTTGTATAATACAAGCACACTAAATAGTGACGTTATCGCCTACTGGTCCATTTTCATCGTTTCTAGTGGTTACCTGTCTGTTAGGTGATGGACGTCCTGACGTTCCCAAATTGACTTTTCGCTTTATATGTAACTCCCTTGAAGGCCTAAAACTGAAGTTCACCCAAGGGGTATGAACGAAGGATGACTGCACCAAAAACATTGACCAAGTGGAGAAGTGAAAACATCTGTGTCTGGTAAGTTCATCCCACTCATTTGCTATCTACACTCAAAGACAGAAACAATAATGCCTCCCGAGCGATTAGTGCGTTGTAAGTCAGCCAGTGTTTGTCGCCTTGTCCGCTGTGCACTTTCTATTCGCTCTACATGCATCTCTTTACAAGCTAATGGCGCTGTCCATATCCCCGGCTACCCGAGGGACTTGCTTGACACCAATTAACGCCACTCCGCGGAGGCGCAAACTTCAACGTGTCGACTATCACAGCCATTTTTAAGTAGATTTAGTGCGGCCGCCCCAGGGTTGTGCGGAAATTCTCGCCACTAATTCTCCTCTGTCAACCTAAACTAATTTGCCAGATTTTCCTGTCGAGGGAATTTTGAGACTTGGGACAAACTGAAAATATTAAGACCGTGAGAGTAAGTCGGCCAAGAAATGATATGGAGAAAAAAGGAACCAGGCACTCGAGTACACAATTGTTCTTGTTACGGAGGAAGTAACCGATGTGTAAAGAGGTCGGATTGAATATCTGATGGGTGTGTGTCTCGACAAGCCTATTAATGCATACGGAAGCGTTGTATGAGCCCCGAGCTTGACCAAGAGAGGGCGCAATTTTTCTAGTCTAGCAACTTGGGCTCTCGCCTTTCAACTTATGAGGGGTTGGTTCTGCTTAAGGCGGATTGGCTATGGGTACATCCACTTTCCGTAGACAAACAAGTTATTATTTCCAGCTGCCGCCGCGCATTTTACCCCTAAAATGGTGCTGATACATTCCTTTACGGCTCTTATTTGTTAGCGTAGAGGGGTTCCGCATCCTCCTTTAAACAAACCTTCCTGTTTCGACCACTCTCATTTTCCCTACATTTTGTATGAGCGGTTAAAATTTGCAGCAAAATCAACCTTTTATTTTTAAAGGGGTTATAATTTATTTAATATGAAGTAATAGAGGGATCCCAATACGACGCTTTTAGCGTCGATTTGCGTACTTTTGCGTTTGAAAACGAGGCTGTATGTGCCAGCTTCAATTCTTAATACGATCAGACGATTGAAAGTAAGGAGTTAAGACACAAAATACATAAAGGTATGTTATATTCAGACATTTCAGGCTGAAAATGTTTGTGGAAGAATCTTTCAGGAACACTCGACACGTAAAATCCAAAGAAAAATACCGACAATTGACTGCGAACTAACGTACCTGCGATGGTCGTGGATCTGGTACAGTGGGCGTGGTTTAAACTGAACCGGATGCTCCATGTACTGTGTGGACTCCGCAGGCGGGCGCGAGAAAGTTCAACACAGAAACCCTCGACTTCGATGCAGATACGCGCAGATGGCGCTAATGTGAAATCCCTCTATACGTGTATTGTCTGGTGTTCCGATAGCTGCGTGGGATTTTAAAACTTTGTGAATTATTCTCTTAGTTTTGTACTGCCACTTTTAGGAAAACCTCAACTGCGACATGAAATGAACAGACACTATTTGGTCTTCGCATGCTGCCGCCGTAGGCATGCAGAGCCTCGATCTTGGCAGCCTTACACAGTCAAATATAGCCGGTTCAGTGATTCCTGTGTATGTTGCTTATGTAATTTTGCGCGTGCTGAGTTAGTTCTTATACCATGCGATTGGACAGAGCGATTCTGACGTGATTGTACAAGCTGCCAGTTTGAGGCTCTGATTGCCTATGCAGCGTGCAAAAAGCGAGTAGCGATTTCAGTGTGAACTTGAAAAATAAAGATTAATCTATCTCTGATGATTGGTTGGTTTATCACATAACTAAACTTTAAACACAGAACACTACAGGTGGGTATAAAACACAAGCTGTCAGGTGCTTAATCAATGGATGAGAGAAAAACGGTACCCACAAAGACTACGAGCGCCCTTAATATATAACCCTTACCGTCCGAAAGGTACTCAGGTGTATTTAACAAACTCTCGAGGATTTCAAGTCAGTGGATATTAATTTTGAGGGACTGTGTTATTCGAGACCTTTGCCATTCGGCAACAGTCGTGTGTTTGTCTTTCCCTTGTGTGCCTGCCTCACAGACGGCCACTTGCGGCTCTTAACAACCCACGCAGAGCGTTGGGAGTCCTGACTCCTTCAAGCGCGAATGAAAATAGATGGCGCAGGTAGAAAATTCACAATTCCGAGAACACGCTCTGTTTTCTCATCAACCTTAGCCAGTGTGCACACATACAATAAACTGAAGCACTCAGCAGATAGACCTTCGCTGTTTAGCGAACAAAAACATGTCATGCTGAGAAAATTTACCGATGTCAGGATGAATTTCGACGAGGCATCAAAAGGACGAGATAGAATGGTATAATTTATTTAAAGTCCTGGAGACGATTTTACTAGATTGATCAATTAAATCGAATTATTTGTTTTTATTTTGAGTGTGTTAAAATAACAGACATAGTTTCACCTTATTGTATCAAAAGCAGCGATAAATATTCCAGATGAGTAGAGAGAGCATACCCTTGAGGTGTACTTCGCTCTTTTCCATTTTTTTAGCCTATGCACTAACAGCCCACGTCAAAGAGCAAACCACTAAAACCAATAGCACTTCGGGTAGATAGACTTTGTTCGTCCATTGGATTGAAATTGAGGAAATAGAACTACAGTTTCAATGGGTCCTGCCAAATAAATTCACCTGTCGTTGAAGGGTTACAAATAAAACTTCCTGCTCCCACCCTTCTTTCTCCCGTGGCCGTCTTATAATTGTAGCGACCACCTGCCCGGCCCTGGGCCGGAGAGGGGCCAAAACAACGGTCTGATAAACTCGCACCAGCCGATTTCCTGCTGAAAATAATGCCCCGGGAACGCGATTTGTATATTTATAGATCAAGATACAACAGCCATGGGCGGGTAATCTTTGCACTAAGCATCCAATGAATGTCATCTGTTTACAGGAACTGCTACATCTTTCTGTGTGTTTTTTCCAATTCGTCAAATTTAAGGTTTTGTCCAGTAAACCTTGTTATCCTATAGTAAGCTGAGAATAAACAACGTGGAACTATGCAAAAACAAATTTTAGGAGCAAAATAATGATAGATTGTACGCATAAAATACGTGCATATTACATGTAATTGTTACTATTCAAAGTACAAGTACGTAGCCTGTCCCACGTTAACAAAGAAGGCCACTACAATTGATATGACAAAGGACCACAGAGCTATTTTCTTGATATATGTACACAGAAAAGAACATATATTTAACTTGCCACTGGAGGGAATTTGCCGTGCGTACAATGATAGTCAGCCCCCCTGGTGTCCAGATGACGAACTTTCTTGTCGAGTTGACAGACATCCTCAAAACCTCGTCTGAGTGATCGTGGCACATAATTGCTTTTGTCTCTTTTTATTAAAAAATGTAGCCAATTCGGCTACATTTTTGTACATTTTTTTGGCAATTAAATGCACAAATCCCCCAAAGTCTCATTGCAAATAGATTTCTGTCAAAAGAGTAGGCCTAAATGAACACTAGTTGCATGACTCAGAGTGAAATAAAGCGCCGGAACCAGAGCAACCAAGGTTTAAAGAAGTCCCCCTAAATAGTCAAAGCAGTGTTTGTTAAGAGTGATAGAGCATGTCAAATGTCGTCATGTACTGGCAGATAATTCACATTTCAAATTCGCAAAGCAATTTTTTGCGAACAGGAAATGGCGGTATCGCATTTGCTTTCACATTCGCCTTTGAAGTAGGAATTGCATAACTGCGTTGTGACCATAAATTGCTATTCCTTTGACGATTAACTGGTCATTTAAAAATCTTTGCTTAAACAAGTGAAGGGTAGAAAAATTCCAACGGACACTTTTTGTTTTAAGCTAGTAACACTATGGCATATCAGCTTCCTGTTTTGTTAATTTTGTACCCTTAAGAGTGACGGTGTCGTTTCGAAAGGGGAAGAGGCGAACGAGCTTGAGTACAATGTAACATGGAAATAGTTGATCATGTTTTGCCCTGTCTTTAAACGCCAACTGATCAGCATGTTCCCATGTCAATGAATGTTGCTTTTTCCTGAGTTCTTCCAACCGTCTTTGTCGACGGAAAAGAACAAAGCTAACCCGTCATTGATATCTTCACTGGCATAATCAATTTGGCGATTCCAGGGATCAGCTTCAGCGCCACTGCAGATGGACAGTCAACCGTCCGTCAACCATTATAAAAACAGGCCTTTCTATTCATTTTCTCAGTTTTATAAGCAGCAACCTATCAAAGTCCCAACCCAGAAAACACTTAACCCAGCTTTCTAAGACAGCAGCGATCCCGACGCTACTCAAATCATGAATTTCAAGTATAAAGTTGACTGCGGGTTAGCTGTTATCATGCTGCAATATTAACCTCGTAAGACTGACCTGCAATTCATGGCTTGTAGATTCAGTGCGACTGGCCTGATGCAGTTCTTGTCAGCGAAGGTTAGATTGCAGTTGAGAGTATTTCATAAATGCAAATTGTTCCTTAACGTTCGTCTCCGAACGTGCAGAAAGCTAAACTTATCGATCTTATTTTGTTATTTTTTTAATTTGTCTTCGCAAGACTCCCATGAAACAATTTCGTAACTTTTCACGTCCGTACGAGTACAACAAACTGCAATGGTCGTCCTTTATTTTAGATTTTCGCAAGTGATAGGTCGGTTTTGGACACAATATTTCTTTTTCAGGTCAGGTATTCTTTCTATAATTAAATATGCTAATAGATATTTTAGCAAGATCTTTATCGAGGTTGATTTTTAAACGAAAAGTAATTGCAAATTCTTTAATTTATTTTACGTTTTTTCCTTAAAGGGTTCCAGCAACACACCAAAAGGGGGAAACTTTTAGGCTGTACCAACAATTTAAAAAGAAATACAAATTAAATCCGCACAACCCGTATTTCCACTCACCCTCACCAATCCTATCTGGAAAAAGAAGTGTTATTTAAAAGCGTCCGATAGTTAATAATACTTTTAAAGAATATGGAAAACTTTATATTTGCCAGAGGGTTGTGCGATATTCTTTCAGACTTATTTGAGTTTAGCAGATGCGACGTACCCCCTAAATAAATTAATCAACTATAAATTGCCTGACATTTTAAAGGGAAATCATTTTATGCTGAGCACAGTTTAGTGCTTATCGACTCAAAAATTAACCCGGTCGATGTGGATTAGCCAGGAACCTTAATTTCACCAACTGCACAACTCCTGCTAATTTTGGTTTCATACTAAAGCTGAACTTGAGAAAAAACTAATGAGAGTTCCAATGCACTTAACACTGAAAGATATTGACCTACATTCACACATAAATTACACGTGACCAAGATGTATTTAAGATCTTCATCGCGGCATTGCAAGTTACCATCTTCTTGCTGCTTTACCTGAATTTGTGAAGGTTTGACTGTGTAAATATGTAACAATATTTAATCAAGAAACAATCTGAGAAAAGTATGGACAAAGGGTACATGAACCATACGTCCTGCTGAAGTGTCTTTCGTTTGATCTTTACTTAAACCACTGCTGTACTTTCTCACGACAGCTTAAGTGACAACTCTCTAAAACGGGTCTTTCATGTCACCACAAAGAAACTGTATGGCATCATTTGCCATTGATGAATTTACTTTTAAATTACTTTTGTAAGGGGCAGACACGGGGCAAACATCAACAACGTGCAATCTCAATCCGAAAAATGTTAAAAGCAAAGTTAACCGTCACGATTACATCCCAAACAACAAGGCACTCGACCCATTGTCTTTAACATGCTCACAATTGAACTCCGACTGAGGTAAATAAAACTAATGGGCTCATCATCTCATTATATTGTAGGCACTCAAATAGACGGATGACGGAATGACTCGCTGATTCACGAAGAGGCAGGGTAGGATTAAAGCTAATCTACTCTGTGGATTATTCGCTCGAACTTGACGACCGAACGGGTAATGGAGGATGAGTGATATCAGGGTAAGGCGTGTATTACCACCGTTCGAGTAATGGGGTCGACGGATACTAATATTACCCAGCTTTCGTATTCACTTAGCCTGTGTTTCTTCCTATAAGCAAGTGCATTTGATGGCACGCCAATTATGCAGATAAGTTATCCTTTAAAACGACGTAGGTCAGTGCGCCGTTTAAGAACGGGGGCAACGGACACTTTCTAATCTATCTCTGCCTATGACGATGGGCCATAATGCCGTCCGTTTATGCTTCTTCATACCAACCTTTCTCAGAAAATAACCCCACCGTTATTAAACACGCAGTAAAATGATGTCACCTGTCCACTCCCTTCAGGAGCCAGGGATTGAGTAGCCTATTTTTTCCAGGGACCGACGAACTTTTCATCGGAACAGACCACGCTGGCGCTCAGATTCATGCGTTTTTTGACCCAGGTGGAACACGTTAAAGCAGTTCGACTCATTTTCTGTTAAATAGGGTCTTTGTATTTGTGTCAAGTTGAAAGATTCCCCTGTGTCTTCCTGCCTGTGTCTTCTTTACCGACGGGTGTGCTATCCATACAGTCAGGGAAGATCTTGTCCTTGAATCATTCCCATCGGGACGACTGGTCAAGCTTAGAGAAAGCCTATATATCAAAATGGTAGCAATAGTTTCCCATGAATTTTACCATGAACTCAGTTGCATAAGGGTCGTGTGCTGTACGGAAGAGTGTTCGGGCATTTTTTCCCACTAACTAAAAAATGCAAACAGTTGCCTTAATTACAACCTGAAAATTGGACGTTGGGGACAGTAAAGGTCGAGAAATGCCGACCACAAAGGCTTTGAAACATATCTATTTTTCTTTCAGCGTTGTTAAACATTCTTGTTCTCACCTTAGAAGCGACTACAGCGCACGTGTATGAACAAGGAGACCTAGGAACGACAATGCCGCAAATAGAAGGTCGTAAATGAAATTCGTTATTTTTTTATATCTCCATCTCCTGACAAGAGTCAGGCCAGCCAGACTGAATCTAGAACCCATGGACGGTAGGTTAGTCTTCGCAAAGTTAAGAATCTTCGTTCTCTCCTTAAAGTGACTACAGCGCACGTGCATTAACAAGGAGACCTAGGAACGATAATTCAATAAATGGAACGTCGTCAATGAAATTCGTTTGTTTGCTACCCCTCTCCAGTTGAACTTTCCACAATATTACTTGATGATTATAATGCTAAAATTCCTAAATAATTCTGTCTTGAGGTGGTTTCATTTACAAAATTATTCTTCCAAAGATTAAAGAACGTTGGTAGGGCGACCCATGTAAAACCCAATGGTGACTGCGCGAGGGTTCCGAAAACTTGCTATATATACGTGACCTTTCACTGTGGGCTCTTTTGTTCACTCATTTATTTACCTAATTCATTTTGAGTGATTTTGAACTGTGATTGTTTGTTGTGTAGGTATTTTGTATGTCTCTGTATGTTTTGCATTTTTCAGTGACTTTTGGCACTTTTCATATGCCGGTATCTTGCCGAATAAACTGAACTAAAACAGTTTTTCCACCTAACTGTTGTTTAAAGGAAAATCTTTAGCTAAATCCTCGGAACGTTATCGTATATTGACTTCTTTTGACGCTGCGCCTCGGGCATCACTCGCGTCCATTTACCCGAGCCGGTCTTTAACACACATATTTATTCCCTTATCATTACATTCTGACCGGTATCCACAGATTCACACCATATATCACAATAATAATACGTACGGCATACAGTTAGGAAATATAATAAGAAATTAGGGGAGGTATTTCACAAGGATATCCTTTTTGTCCGTTTGTGAATTGAAAATGATGAGGTTGTACTTCCAAGAGTCCTCGACGCAGCGAATAGTATTTTCTCTCATCTACTTCGCAGGCCATCATGATAAGGCCGGGTCCGAATTAAGTAGCTATGAGCTGAAAAATACACACGACTGTATGAGAGGTAGCTACAGCTACTGCCATAGACTTGTGTGAAATTTCAAGCCGTAGCCATGTAATTAAAATACGGCCTATTTATCGCTGTCAGGCTAGACAAAAAGAGACCTTGGGTTTCAGTCAGCGCTCATTAAAAAAAGATTTAATGATGTTTGTGGCATAAAGTCTCCGACCAAACCATGAACCAAAGTACGTGACTGACTTTGAAAAAAAATTACAACGAGTAATAACGAGGGAATACTGACTGTTAACATTTCGGGGTCTGAGTAGGATGTCTATTAATTTATCGAATACCACAGTCTGTTTTATGGTATTCCTTGTGCAAGTAGTCCAGAAGAATCTCCTTATATAGGCTTGGTGTGCGCGTGGTGCGTTCTGCGTGCCGTGGAGCACACAGGCTCTTGACCAATAGGAATGGATTGGGCTGTCTCATGCCCACATCCAAGTGACAGCGCGTTTTTACGCAGCGGGCATAATCAAATGTTAATACACGGCCGCGTTGCGCGTTGTTGGGTAGCTATACTGTCTGACGTAATTATGAATGATGACTTTTAGGACTTTTTGTACAGTGGTAACGAAAATGAAATGCAAAAACTGCGGTGGTGAATCTGTGATAATGTTGTAATCCCATTCAGGTCGAACGATGGATGCTATTCATTCAAACGACCAACTTAACATCGGAACTTTTCCTGTTGGGATCCCCCAGTGCGCTGTCTATCTATACTGCGCTTGTTATCACCAAAAACGGAGAGCTTGAATAGTTTCCCAAATTGTCGAGGCCAGCTTGAAATTGCAAAGGCTGATTGGAGTGCCTCGGTAATGAATTCAAATTCCTTGGGCTTTTTTTCCAGAAATTCTTTGCAAGGCAAAGACTTCGATGATTTGTGTAAGGAGCACGCCTAATGATGCGCTCCCTTGGGTAGCTTGTGCATTTACTGCAGAGCTGGGGTGGGTGTGTACCTTGTTTATTCGCAGACAGTTGGTCGAATGAAAGCAGTGCACACACTCAGAGATTGTTTGATTTATTCATTAAAATTCCAAAAATAAATGCTTCCCCAATTGTAGTAGATACAATTCCAGATTAAAATTTACCCAATCCTGCACGATTCCTAATCATCCCTGATTCCTGAGATTCCAGAGAATTCCAGATAAATTCAGGCAAATCCAAATAAACCGAGATAAATCATGGAGGTAGGAAAAGCCAAAGAAATCCTGTTAAATCCTCTATTAATACAAAAGAAATATAATACAAAGTCAGTAACTTCACTCTGCATGGAACGTCCAGTGTCACAGTGGGTAAACAGAAGGTTATATCAACGTATTCACCAAATCTTAAAACTCACCCAGACCGGACAAAAGACCACACGTTGCCCCCCTCCCAGGCTTCCACGACACCAGTGAACCCTACGGTGCCACCTATGTACAATGTACGTGCAAATCAATGGCAACACGCGGTATAACCACTATATTACAAAAGGCGAATTAATTTCCCAAAAGGAAAGTTTCAAACTCTCATAGCTGCGCTAACTTTCTCCAAGATAGACCGTAGACAGATCACGCCCAAAAAGTGATGATTCCGTAGCGAAGAAAGCTCCTCAGAACGATGCAAATTTGAGCTCAGAAGTTTTACAACTTCTGGAACATTCGAGGGTGGAAAAGTGCACATGCGCAAGTGGCTACACAAGAATTCTTCTTTGTTACCTGCAGGATTAATCCTAGAATTTGTTCATGTGGTTGGAGAGTAACTCAAGGTTACTAAATATTTGATGCTTCAAGGAAGGGGGTGCTGCAACCCAGCTTCGACGAAGCACATGCTCAAATTCAAAACTGATTAAGAATGATTACTACATGTATATGTCTCCTTCTTTGTCGCTCTCCGAATTTTGTAAGTGGCAGTCGCAAATGTTTTCTTTTCAGTCTCGTCACGGCTTTGTTTTATTTTGTTCTGGAGACAGAAGGGCAGGAAGAGACAGCGTGTCTGTCTGTTTTGATATGCTTCAAGCGTTACTATCAGGGAAGAAGAAACTGTAAAGTGATAAGCCACTAACGTGCGGATCAAAAACCTTATTTTCTGGGAGCCTTTTTGTGAGAGAGTGAGAATGAGCAAGTTTGTGGAGAAAAGCTAATCGTTATAGCCTTCCTGCAGCCTGATGGTACTTTAGAGATTTTTATACACGTTTAGAAGGAAAGGGAATGGAACAGACAAAAAAGAAATCTCTCTTTTTTCAGACTTTGTTGTTGTTGTCGTCGTCGTCTTCGTTGTTGTTGTTTTGCTCTTTTCGGATAGAGGGGGCATGGCACTCATCCCCCCCGGATCTACTCATGATCAGTGAGTAGATGTTTTTCACAAAGATTGCCCGGAGGTATATGTGGTCGCACAGTGACTGTGGTGACTGCAGTCACTTCACTGCCCGCGATAAAACGTTGTTAATTCGACATATTTACAGCGTTGCATTGCTGAAGAAGAAACACAAACCTGAAGGTAAATTTGCCAACCACTAGTACGATGCAAAGCCGTAGACAAAAAAATGCATTTGTTGAGGGCCATAATTCGTCTGCCGATTGTCCAGGCACAGTGCATTATCCACGCACTCAGGAGCATCCTGTGGCCCGTGGATATTTGCCAGAAAAATTTCACGAGCTGCGCTTCGAGTGTTTCAATGAATAGCGTTTTTAACGATTTTTCTCAAAGCAGTGAGCTTACAAAATTAATCATGTCCTTGCAATGATGCACAAAGTAAATCACAAACCCTCAAACCGGCCAATTTTGACAAATCGCAGTGCGTGCAAATCCTTTACACAGCTTCTTTTTACAACTACTTTGAAAGGACCGACAATGACGAATGGGATTTTCCTTTTAAACTTTCTGTAAACAAATCAACCTCCCGTTATCAGCAGCTGTGAAGCATCAATCGCTCCTCAGTGCAGTGCCCCTGTAGGAAGACCACATCACAGAGTCAGACTCCATCCTCCGCCGAGCCCAGGACAAATCCCACTTCGGTCCGGAGGGGGAAGCCAAGTGCACCATGTGTGTAAAAGTGGAGTTTGTGCGGTTGACAATATCAGCCTCAAAGTGTCGTATATGTGAAGTTTGTTTTGAAAGAGTTGGGCAAGTTTGTTTTAATTTAACGGGTATACGTCAACTCATGGTCACTAGTTGGTTGATTCTGGCAGTATTGGAGAGAATTTGTCAAAGGCTGCCGCTAGATGGTATTTTGACCATTCTTAGGCAAAAGATCGATCCAACTTCCAGTGCGCCGCAGCCCATTTTTTCAAAGCAGATAGGGACTCCTGGGCATGCAATGTTCCAAGATCACCTCAGGGGAAATAAAAATAACTTTGTACAATCCCCTAGCGAATGTCATCATTCTGACTCATTTGCCTATTGATTTCATGGTGACAGCATTTATTTTGTACGTGTCAACAGCGTGACGGCGCGATTAGAATACATCTGTAATTGCAACAGGCCCGAGTTCTTCCGTCTTGATGCAAGACATACCTACGGTATTCCGACCGCACACTACGCCACTGTGTTATACTAGAGGACTAGTGGCTGGTTACCATTTTCTCAGGTCTGGAATGGGTCTGGAGATAACGCGTGCCACCTTAAGTCTTAGCTGGGCGCTGATGAGCAACAGACCAGTATATCCATAGTCAGACTCTTAGTCATACTCCAGTTTCCCCGCACCCAAGACGACACAGATCATTTCGTATCATTCACCGAAACAGCGCTGCTCTTCCTAGTCATCTCACTTTCAAAGAATGCGAGGGAAGATACGCTGGGCTGAAAAAGCGACTTGTTCATCTCGTTTACGGAGCTGACAAAAAGACCCTTCAGAGAAACTAAGAACAGACCGCCTCCTGGTAAGCGAAATTGCTCACGGGGTGAGCTGGACGCCAGTAACGGAGCTCAAGCAGAGGGTATGAGACAAGGGGGGCCCCAAGGGACATCAGAGGCGGCAGGCTTCGGGAGCCAGTCACTGCTGACCCAGATTCTCCGCCGGCCTTCCATCAGATCCGGCCGCGTGGTGATGTCAGTCAACGGCTCGGGTTCACTGAGCGACCAGAAGAGACGGGTTTATTGCGTTGCCATGCGGAGCATGCCCGAGATGTCGAGGAGTTAAAGGCGTTGAGGACGGTACAACATTGTACAGTCTCGTTATCAACAGTAAAAAACATAGTCATATTATACCACGGCTTCCTAAACTTGCGCATGTTGAATACCTTAAGCTTGATTTGGATAGGAAACACTCGCTGAAGTTGCACCATACAAGAGCGTGTAAAAAACACCACTTCAGCATCCAAAAACAAGCCGCAAGAGGTCATGATAAAAAAAAATTAGAATCGAGGCGCACATGCCCCAAATCGATTTATCTATGAGTCAACCCAGCCGAACCTAATAGAATTCCCCAATGACACCCAAATATATATGAATTGATATTGCAAAATATAAAATAGGCCTACTGTGTTTAAACCTTTGACGACACATCTTAATTTTGAAGGGCATGGGATATGAATTGTACCCAGAACATTACTCTGAGAATTTTTTCTAGTTTTATAAGATGTAGGCCTTTGGACATCCCTTTTTGGCTTTTCTAATTGGAAAGTACCTTTTTAACTGCTAAAATTCCTATACCATTTTCATGACAAATGAGGGCGTTGCTGCTGTGATGTCACTTCTTCAGAAAGACATCATTCCTTGGAAGAAAGGGGTCGGTTTAATGTGTGAACCAACATTTTGCTCACAGAAAATATTTCTCTGAGTAAGCCTGACTAACTGACCTTGTGGTGAAAGAATATTGAATCTACTAAAAAGGTATTTTATTTCAACAAACATCCAGAATTAAAGAAAAGTTTAGTGTTGAAATAAACTGAGGTTTCTGTCTGAAATGAGAAGACGCTTTGTTATCAAATTGCGTAAGTACAAAGAGTCACATGCGCTTTTAAATGTTTAACAACGCTCCCGAATTTTCCAACATCATTTCTGTCCCCAACACCGTATTTGCCACCTCTTTTGCCCGCATAATTGCAATAATTCGTGATCGGGCAATTTTGAATAGGTCATCGTTATCCATCAACTATAATTCCACTGACATTATGAATGAAAGATTGATTGAGAGGGGAGGAAGGGTAGTAAACTCTAGGCATCCGTCCTGTGCGTCCATAGATTCCCGTCACAATCGGAATAAGAAATGTGGTTGCTTTGTCAGATATGTACTGTGACGGGAGAAGATGGGGCAAAAAGCTAGTTAACATATATGAATCAATGGCTTGACTAAAGCCGTAACCAAAACAACTCCCATCAATATTGAACGGTGTCTGGTTTTTCTAATTTGTTGTAGAAATTTATTCAATATGGCATCGACGTCGGCGTGCAGGGCTTATAAAAACTATGGGGGTTTCATCAACTGAAGCTCGATGATTGTTAATTCATTTGACGACGACGACGGACTTTGACCAACTGTTAGCTGACAGGTAGGGCTTGCTCACCAATATAGGCCGGTGCCCATGATGTCATAACAATTTATCTTTGGTTATCTTGTCGTGCATGTCTAGACACACGACACGGATGATAAGCTCATCAAGAACACCCCTTCCAGTGGCGTTTACCCGTTGTCTTCCCATCCGGTCTTGTTTTCGTACCAACTCGGTCACTGAAAATATCCACATATGATCGGTTTGCTCTCAGTTACTATACCAGCAACTTCAGCGGGGTCATAGGACATTCACCACTGTGTCATTTCTACATCATTTCGATGGCACGGGTTATAATCCCATCAGGAATTCTTACTGGATGTATAGGCAATATATAAATAAGAGAATTTCCGGGCTTGAATTGTCAAGTCACACCTGAGTGATAGGTTGTATAAAGGAACATTCATCATTCTGAAGCGTTGATAAGAATGCTGAATGCTGTTTCATTTGTGAGAGGTAAGCTGATGGGGGAGTTAACTGCAAATTTCTGCGGTTTTGAATTAACACAAATAATATCACTGTGGGAAACTGGGACCATCCTTCAAGAAAGTAATGCCTTTTTTTGCAAAATCATAACAAATGGACGATTTTTTAGTAGTTTCACCTGTCTTACTCTGAAGCCATTTTTTTACCCCGGCCAATGGACTTAACCAATTGTGATTTAGTCGGCTACACAGATGGCGGAACAGTGCTTTGCTGCAATATCTCTTTACTGTAGCTTTTAGTAAGTAAAATCTTTTAGTATTTCCAACCATGACAGTTCTGAAAGTGAGTCATTCACCAGCAAAGTTGGAAGCAACAGTTTGTCATTTCCATCAAACATTAATGTTTGATGCGGGTCAATAATAAAAATGCGTACGACAGATAGGTGACATTGCAAGTGACTTCATCGTCTCACAATGTGTTTATTCATACTTATGGTAGTGATGAAAAGAAATAATTTGACTCCATTAGAAACGCGTCTGCAGGCAATCTGCATTTCGCAGGCCTACAATAGAAAGCTTTCCTTAAAATTTAATTGTGAAATTGGGCTAAATTTGAACAGACGCGAAGTTTACCTGTGTATGTCAAAAACACGTATCCAAATTACGCCGAGTGATTCACGTTAGTCCACTAATGGACAAAAGTTTAATTTCAAAATGAACCTCGCTCCTTTTCCCAACACTCTAACCCAATGAATCATACCCACCCCCAGCAAATCACAATGAAAAATTGGCAACGCCTTTGCAACGTTAGATATTGTTTATAGTCAGCCAGGTCTATTTATATCCTGCTGTAAGAACCGCACCTATAACTTCAACCACGCCTTCGATGATTTAGATAAATAATAAAAGCACCAAATTTAGCTTAAGTCTGACCAGTAACTTGCGAAATGCTGACCAATTGATGACTCCATAATGCAATTCTTTTTTTAATATGACATCCTGGATATAAACAGCTTCACGTAGACGCGGTATTCAGCGAACAGATAACATATATCGCTACGATGTATCATCAGTTCATGGAAATCATTTTCCCGCCCAAAATATTGCAGAGTCACCCTATAATGCGGCGCTCGCCGCATATGATTCACAATATGATCCACAACGTCATGCATGTGTTTGGAAACGCACCGGTCCTCAGCGTATAACAGATCGAGTCTGGACGAGGCCAATTTGTACACAGCGTTCATACTAATGCGCCGGTGGCCAACGTAGCGTTAAACGGCTTCACAACACTCAACGGACCAGCGGATGGTGCGTTCGCATACGCTGAAGGCAGAGTCATCTCATTGCCGTGACATCACCCGTTCCCATGGTCACGGATGATGGCACAAAAAGTATGATTACCATCTCACCATAGTAGTTTTAATAGTTCAATGAATAAATTATTATCAATGGCCTTATAGCGCCAGCGAGGCGACAAGCGCATGGTATTATGCGTTAAAGCGGAGTGACTGAAAAACGAGCGATACTGAGATGATTGGAATCCCCCCGGCTAGATGGGATTTATATGAACATGCGCAGTTGATGGCGATGACGTGTCCGTGAAGACAACTGGTGAATAATAGATAGCTAGTGGGCTCTAGTTGATTCAATCCTGTCGTCGCGTCGAACAAGGTAGCATCATTTTCTCGTATGTGTCACTATACAGTGACAGCCCCACGACTACGGTCATCAAGCAGGCCTCGTCGGGCCTTGGGTTTAAGGTGGTCAAAACCATTTCAAAAAGTTGCAGCGTCTCGACCGAGCACTCAGCTGAACTTCTTTTCAGACTGACTGCACTTCTGTTTATTAACTTACCAGCATTAGCTCTACACAGGCATCATTGTCCGAACACGGATTCGAGCAAAAGCAAAGGATACCGGTGTGCAGCATTGTTTAGGTTGCACATGTGAATTCATTACCTGAAGGCATCGACGCATCCTGCCGTAGAGAAGTTCTAACGGCCGGGCTGTCCCGCTTTGTTTCGTGTAGTAAAACTTGAGGAATCACATTGCTGTCCCCTGCTAAACTCCTAACACTTTGACGTTTGTTGCTGCAACCAACGAATCCTTTGCGTAATAAATAAAAGCAATTAAGTGCCACTAAGAGCTGACAGAGAGCCAGAGTTGAGAGAGGAATAATCATCGGTCACCTTGTAATTATTTGGAAGCTGTCCTCGCTCTCCGGGGCTAGGAAAAGAGTGCAACGACGGCCGCCCGACTCCTCGACAAACAGGCCCGACGAGCCTCCGCGGCCTCAGACCCCGCTCTCGCCAGCCACATGATCGACAGGAAGCTGAAGCGGGGCGGGGACAACGGCCCGCAACGGCCACGGGCCAACACCCCTGACCCCCACCCGTCCTCCAAGGACCCGCCGGCCTCCCCCATGACCAAGACGCTGCACTGGAGCATCGCCGACGTGACCATTAAGCAGCAGCAGGAGCACACGTACCGGGGGCGGAGCTCCAGCCTCCCCTACTTGACTCTGAAGGACCTGCCCAAGCTGCCACAGCCCCCTGTGCTCAGGGTGGTGATCCTCGGCACCGCCGGCGTGGGAAAGTCGTCCCTCCTCATGCAGTTTGCTTCTTCCTTCTACACAGATGTCAGCGACTATGAATCAATGCTCTCTGGTAAGAAACGTCAGCTTTTACGGGTTTGACCTCTTCACTGTTCCAATTTAACACCTCACTAACAAAGTAATAATACGAGTTAATTGCCCATCATACCCTACGGCTTGACCGTGGGTTTGTTGTTACATTTTTATGTTAAAGAGCTGCAGTGGTGTTTCTTCACAGGCAGAGACATAACATAGGGTTGTATTGTTGAAGGCTTGAAGGGTAGTGTTCTCAGGAGTCTCATTTTCTGGAGAGTCAGGAGGTTTGGCTGCAGTTTCAGACGATGCAAAACTCTTTTTTCCCTTCCAACTTCTAAGGAGGGAGAGGGACTCAAGGACAAAGGCCTCTTGATGGGGTTGAGTACCCCCCCCCTTCTCCGGGGTAATGGTACTGAAGAAAGTCTGACAGTTGACCCCAGATGCGCTTTTCAGGAACCCTTGGATAGAAAAACTAACGTGCAACAATATAGAATTTGCCTCTTTTTTCGTTCGTTTACTTTTTTAAAAAATCCTGTTGAAAATTGGCCATTTTTAAAAATATTTGCCAGATTAATATAAATGAACTGAAAAATTACGTGTGACCTGAAAGAGAAATATCTTGCTAAATACTAACCTCACACTTCCGTAAACCGAAAATACATGAAGACCCAAACTACTTTTATGCGGATCTAAAATAAAAACAGACTTTTGAAGAACTTTACAATTTATGAGGAAGTAAACTTAAAGGAATAATCTACGTTTCACGAAAGATTTTGAAGTTTAATTTAACCTTGCTGACCTGCGTCAGGTCAGTCACTGAATCTAGAGCCCATCCACTATAGGAAGGTAAATCTTTGCAGCGTGGTACAATCTCTTCAGCACATGAACAGGAAATAAACGTGCACGAACAAGGGGGCCTAGGACCAATGTTGCCGGAAGTAAGAGGTCGTAATGAAATCCGTTTTTACTGATTTCCAGATGACTTTTCAAAATATTACTCTAGGAACGTAGAGGTAAACTTCCGACATGAATGTTTCTTGGGGTGGTTTCATTTAGAAATAGTTCTTCCCCAAATTATCGAACGTGACAGGACGGCCCCATATAAAATCCTCATAGACGGACTGCTCGGGTCCCGAAGCTCGGTACGTGACCTTCCACCTTCAGGCTCTACTGTATTGATGAATGTCCAGATGAACTGTGCTTTGCTCAATTTCGGCCCGTCTCTTCCGAAGAAAGTTGAGCTAGCTATTACAGCGCTCTGACTAACTTTGAGAGACTAGTGTAACCTCATTAAAATCGTTGCAGGAGAACAGCACCGAGTGTATAATTAAGTGGCATCGCGTTAAGCCAGCGAGTACCCTGACTTCACCCGTCAGAAGAATTTATTTCATGTGTCGTGGTGCTTTCATCGTCGATATGACCTAGTAAGCAAAGTTTTTACCAAATGCTACCATCGATTAATGCTACCATTAGTCTGCTTCGATTTATTATCGTCTACAAAGATGCGTACTGAAATTTAAATGGAGAAATATTTTCTGATAATGTTGGATTTACCTGTAGAAAAGTAATGGCAGCACCCTGCTCTGCAATATATTTTTTCTGGCTACGTAACCACTTTTATGATCTGGCTTGCCAAAATTATGTGGGACTGGACAGAGTTTTTAAAGTAAGAAAACCGAAACGTATGACCGCAAACGCTTTTTTGTTATAGTTTGAAATAATGTCTGATGCCGCTGAACTCAATTACGATTTGTTTCCCTGGATCATGAACGAAGGCCAGATGCTCCTTATTTTGATGGGTCTAATACAGCGTGATCATTCGACATCCCCGAGTCCTCATTCTGAATGCTTAGTTACATCGGAGGCCCTTCGTATCCGTACACTACTCAGAAACGTTAAAGGCGCTTAACCAGTACAAAAACTACTTACCACGAAACCCAATATTGACGATGCCTAATAGCATCGGACAGCAACGTGGGATAATCAATATGATTCTCTCTATTGCATGGCTCCATAAAAAGCTCCAGAAAAACAACGCACATCATTTCAATAATAAACGGAAATGACTTCCGTCAGTAAATAATGAAACGTGAAAACGAGGTAACAGTTCAAATGCGCTCATTAGCAAGGCTTGCACATGCCAATGGAAAACACTTCTTTATGACTTGCTAATCAGGCGTGATTGGGTCACGCGGTTCTTCTCTCCTGTTGTTGTCATAATTTACTAATAATAGGCATGTTGTGGTAGGAATCTGCTGGTTTTAGTTGGGTCATGAGGCCGCTGCTTTGCATAGCGTGGGACGAGAGGATAATGATTCCACATGCATCATGCTTTGGCTGCGTGTAATCGTTTGCCTTGGCGCGTAATCCCTTCTGATGGTGTACGCGGCCAATTGAATTTAGACGGTGGCCTTTCTGCAACCCAATCAAATCATTCAATACCTTGACAGACTGTGGTAATCAAAACCCCTTGTTTCCCTGCCAGCTTACCCGAGCTTCGTTGGGGAACATTATTCGGGGTTTCCGCTCACTTCAGGGAAGAAAACGTTGAACCTTGTTACACCAAATGCATTTTGCTGGCTGTCTTCAGCAGAACCTTAATTTGAACAGTTGTTTTCGTGGACAGCCTATAAATAACGTCACCCAGCAAGCCTGTTGCTTTACTGTCTGTTGCAAACAGAATCAGTTTATGTGTTTTGCTCTCAAATGAGCGCAATTTTTTTTTTACGTTAATGTTTTGGCAGCCAATTCAAAAATGTCATCCATTATGAAGCATGATAATTTGTCGGGGTAAGCTTGTTTCTATAGTACTTTGTAATAGGTGTTAAATATCGAACGCGCGGCTTTCATTGCTGGTTCCATGGTCAGCACACTAAAACTAAAAACATTTCTGCTGGCCACAGAACTGCAATGAAGGCCGCGCGTTCGATATTTAACACCTATTACAAAGTACTACCAGCATTTTTTTCTCTATTTTTTTCTGATAACAAAGAACCGAAGTGACGAATGCTGAAATCGCAGGCATGGTGAAAGTTACAGCTCAGAACTTGAACAGGTGGAAATTCCGCACATCTCCGTCCTCTGTAAATGATGCTACAAATGAGTCGATACAAAGTAAATCGGCAGTGACGAACCCCCACGTCACAGCAATTCACTTCAAATATCATATGCCCCACAGCGTGTTTGGGTTATCTAGCAAACTCTAGCCTTTCGAATGAACTCTCACCTGCTAGCTGAGCAACTTCCATTATGGTTGATTTTGAAAGTGTCGCCTTGCGTTTTGTCCCAGTACATATATTTCTGCAACTATTTATGTTTTCACCGGAGGTAACAACCCGTTGAGAATCACATTCCGCCGCAAACCAAACGCAAACGCGACCACCACTTTTGATGCGCTTGAACTCATAAAGTACACTGTATTTAAATTGTGGTACATGTATTTAGAAATCACGTTACCCCTGCATCCTCAGCGCCCGTTCCCCGCCTTGCCTGGCTGGATTCACACGCTGCCGGCCCCAATGTTGACACACCACGAACAAAAGCATGGCACATCCGCGATGAGAAAAACAATGAAGCACGTGATTTTTACCTCTTACCAGCGCGCGCGCGCACCTGAGGCTTGTCATTACTGCTGTTTTCTCATCAGTCGCTCTATAATATATACGCGTCAGTATAATGGCAGTGATTGCAGTGCTGGAGGATGTAATGAATGATAACGAAAGTGATTCCCCCACTCCACTTAATGGAATTCGGGCAGAAAAAAAATACGTGCAGAACAAATTAGTGTCGTTTTGGAGCCACCATACAGTTGCGTTTCGACCGCGTCTTCTCCCCCCCCCACCATCTCATCTTAAGCTTGGTCGATTCATCATCCCCATACTGTTTTCATATAACCTGACGATTTGTCCCAAACAAGCATGGAGAAAGGTTTCCACTTTCTCAAAACTGTAACCTTTTGCCCCATGAATCGACCTACATGTTTTTTAAGTCACTGAGTATGATGGATGCCAAGCCGAGCTATTCAGATTGCCATCTGATATCCCGGTAGGATTTTTTTGTCAACTTACCAGTGCCTTAAAGAATTGCCGTTAAAATGCCTGTACCCAATATTTTTATTTTCCAATCGTAATGAAATGTCCAATATTCAGGATTTTATATCAGGTCGATTTACTGTCCTAATTGATTCGAATTCTGAGTAAAGATTTCTTTGTTAAATTGTTCATGTCAAATTTAATGACAGAGGATACGCCACTCCCATTAATACGTCACTCACATTTTGTATTTAAGAATGAATGCGCTTGGGGGAGATGTATTTCAACAATGGAAAGAATTATTAGCCTGCATTAATTCCGGGTACTCTAGCTCCTTGGGTTTTTCTGGTAGATTTGTCACACTCGTAATGCATCAGTGCCTGGGAGATATGGGGAAAGAGAAACGTTTAATGTGCAATTGGCTCTTGGATCCAATAGCAAACGTAAACACAACTGCGCATGGGCTTTCACCGCATAGTTGCAAACGGAACGGCAAAAAGGTAGTGAATGAGAATATCATAATGGCAGGCAATTAGCTTGAGAAGTCCAGCTCATCAACAGTGGTGCACCGTATAGCACGACATAGCTAAGGAGGTTGCCGAGTGACTGTGCGCGCAACGGGTTGTAGAATATTGGAGAGCAAAATGGAGACGCTGACAGAAGTAAATCGGGACAACACATTGATGCAAAACCAGGGATGGGGAAAAGGATATGATAAAAAGCTCGTGCTACGGTGATACAAAACTGTATACAAAACTGGACTGTATTCTTACTAATTTTCTATCGTAATCCAATTTTGTAATAACGGTATTTGCAACTGGAAATCCATTAAAGACCTGACTTCAGAGCTTAGAAGACACTGACGGGCGCGGACGCGTTGATTTCTGGATCCTAGGTGTTTCTCCCCGGGGAATTGAAAATACACAACCTCGACGTGGCGAGGCAAGTCACGGTACCCGTGGTCGTGGCTAATCAACCGTGTACCCACCGACCAATTCTGCTCTGCAGAAGTAATTGCTGTTAATAGTCATGCTTGGGGACATAGCACCCTCAGCTCCCGCCAGGGTTCAGTCAGTGTAGGCAAGGCTTAAGCATACTAGCATAATTACTTGTACAGTCTGATATATATCAAACCTTACTAGGCAGAGCCTGCCGTTTAATTGTTCCAACTCAACTAATAAAAATACTGTTTTCTTAAGAGGGAATGAAAACAAATTTTAAAAAACGCTGAGGTCAACAAGTCAATCGTAATTAAACATAGATCTGAGTATGCGCACCATGGCGGCTAGTTACCTTTAAAGCAAAATGTAACGCAGTTCTTCATCGTCGCCTTTCTCAAGCACAAATTGGAAGGCAACAGGGCCAGAACCGTCCCAAAAGGGGCATTTTGTCGATATCCTGCGTCCCCTCGCTACGCAGGCAGTGTCGATTTCCCGCTATCACACGGGGGAGCAAGCTCAGGCAAGACGGGGTGGGGGTTGCCATGGAAATCGACCCAATTGCATCGGCCGTGAAGTTGGCCACAAGTCTTGAGCAAATATCAACATATCAAATCTGGCGTCCCCGCGGCCCCCCGCTCTTACCGAATTTCAACGGGTGTCTGTTTTTCGGCGTTGCGGAAAGGAAAACGTCAAAGCGCTTGAACTTTTTTATTGCTGAACAATCTTAAGTGTTTCCTACTTTTTTTTATTAACAGTTTGTTGGAAAGTGTCTATTTTATCGAAGGTTTACCATTACATTACGTACTGTTGGTTTTGCTAAAATTTCACTTCAAATTAAAGGGGTCGAACGTAACGTCAATTGAGTGAATACAGATTTCGGCACCTGAGTTATATTCCAAATAGCTCAATCTAAGGTGTAGTATTTCTTTTTTGTGAAAATTCCACTAACCCATCAAGTTTTAACCAAGGAGTCTCACAGGTCGGTCGGCAAATTCCCACCTACAACAGGAGATAATGCATATCAGCCTGCCTCCATTACTAACAAAATCATAAACGTCGATCGTGAGCTTATTTTGCGTGAAATCGTTTCTGTCTTCGTTCCGTTTGACGGAAAATCTGTTCTTGACAGGTCTGATGTGCTGCGATCATGGTCCGCATAGAGATGTGAACTTTGCAATCTTCGAAGCGAATCAGCGTGATGTACAGTAAACATGAACCGAGACTATCGAGTGGCACGAATTGAGACTATAGGGTATCAAGCTGCATGATACGACTTTCCATTGTGAGATATTAGCAAAGAGTTTCGTGCCTTTTTTTTCTTGAAAATCCTTGTAATAGAAAATTTATTGCTTAGGTCATTTGAAATGTCTCTGAAATGCATTTGGTGCCTCATTAGTAATTGGTGTTCGTTCTCCGTCTTTATATCATCATTTTTAAGGCGTTTCTTTGCCTCGATTTGGTATTATTTTATTCAACTTAAGTCATTTTCCCAGATTCATGAAGTTATGCACTGTGTTATTTTTTTGCAGAAACACGAGGTTCCTTGTTACACTTCAGCATCAAATTAAAAATTCATGGCTAATTCGAACCCACGTAATCGTGAAATGGCGTCAGTACGACAGTTGCGCATTAACAGCACTCGCTCTGAATGGATTGATTGTATGTAGTTGAAGTCTTAACTTTGGCAGTACCGTACTTCAGGAAGTCTCTCCGAAATCAAGAGAATAACGACAGTTTTCGAGGTCAAACCGCTTTTACTGCTACGTTATAATACAAATGTTGTACATGGACAGATGCATATTAGCACAGGATCGAAGGATCTTTCTCCTGGGCACCCAATATTGTTCCATCCGCTGGGATTTCTATTCTGTGGTACGTGATGAACCCACGCAGTACTGCGGGTATTTAACATGACTTGCCAGCGGTGAACATTGGCTTTTATAATCGTCCATCCAAGGGCGTTAGGTGTCCGTTAAGCCTGACAATACACTGTAAAAACGACGTTTACACACTTTTGTACCCACCTTTGAACACGGTTAATCCATGGCATGTTATTAAAATGTGTTTAAATTAATGCTAAACGCTTTTCTGTGGTACATGTTTAGTTTTTTTAAATCGGCTTAGCATTCAAACACATTCCTAGACGCATAACAATAAACATATTGCAGCTAAACATGTTAACAAACTAGCTACAAAAAGTGTTTAGTAACGTGTCTACACTCTAAACGTCCTTTTTAGAATGTAGATCTATCTTTGAACTCTCGCAACATAGACTGCATTTAACCGTTGACCCGGGGTTAACACTTCCGCATGCCACGACGAATGCGCACGGAGTGTCACGTTCTTTAACCTCGGCGGCAAGTTACCTACGCTTCGTTGATTTCCCTTCAAGAAACTTCCTGAAATGCAAGTGCTCCGATCCCAAACACGCTTCAGCAGGACAGAAGATGCGAGCGACTGCCTCTACGTGTTTCATGAGTTTACTTGCGAATGCAAAATCATGGCAGCAGTCGGTTCACTGATTACATGTATCATTAAGGGTTGCCAGAGCCTTCTATTTCTGTTTGGGCCCCAGGAAAAAGTCACCAATGCGCAGCTCGCGAATGGGTGTCTATTGGTTAAGCCGAGACGCGTGCGCAATAGGAGGGAGAGGTGGCATTTGCATTCCGTTCCGAAGAATAATCGGAAGGTCGTACTGATGGTAATCTATGTGATATGAAATGACCATATTCCAGTGATACGCCTGAATGAATTAACATAATGGTGATAAGTCTCTCTGGTATAAAGATGGCAGGACGTACGTCTGCCTAAATGTGTTTACAGGGGAATTTTAAAATATAAAAACGCGTTTGGCAAACATAGTGTACGTTTCCCACAAAAGTATTCGAAAACACTCGAAGTTTGTTTGGTTGGCTCATTTTGTGACAACCACGGACAGAAATCCGGTGCATACACGGGAAAGGTACGGTAATCAAAGGCACCAATTATTTCAAGAGTTCGCAAGGAAGTCACAGCCACCAGCCTAGCAGCAGTGTATTGGGTGCATTTGAGTAGCCTCGACGAGGCAACTCTGACCTGGGGATGGCCGTGTGTGCCGTGTCAAATGAGGGAGACTGTAGGGACGAGGTTGAACCTGGGAGGTCATCCCCTTGAAAGCAGTACTTGAAGGCGCGCAATATTGTTCACCTTGCTGTTGCTCTTGTTCTACATATCCGGAGCTAGAGAATTGCCTTACATTGAACACGTTTCCCGTTATCATGAATGGGAGGGGGGTCGTTCCTGCACAAGGCTTTAAACCCCAGCAGGTCTCTGAAGTAGCTAAAATCTTAGCTCTTTCCAAAAAATGAATTTTGTTCCTCCGTTAGGTTCCCTCCTGCTGTCCCGTCAATATTCGAACCGTTACGCTCCGATGAAGCCCCAGGGTCGGTGAACTCGACCCGTCGGTGAGGTTCTCTGCCCGAGAACGGCCCTTGTCCTGTCTCTTGTCACGCATCGACGACGAGCTCATTTACCATGTCTTCCGATCCTACATGCCGGAAAGAAAGTGCAACTATGGCGAGTGTTTCAAGCGAGCGTGTGATGTTTGCCTTCAATAATGTAAAGGAGTCTCAGTACAGGCGATCTAGCCCCCCTACCTTCCGCGCATGCTGTGCACCCCACTAATGACCCGTCATGTCGACAATTAGAATATCCTCCATTGCTTGCTGTCTCGGAAGTGCGAGCTGCAATCCCGACGCTTTTCCGGACGATTTGGCACATGCCAGCCCAGAGGGAGGAAAACGAGATAGAAAAAAAGCAATAGAAATCATTCAGCAGTTTTTTTGAAGAGTGACAGCTTTTTGGCACTCAAGGATGCTGTCCTGGGCAGCTGGTAATGTATAATTACAGTAACTGCCTCGCGGAAGTAATTCCCGGACAAAAAGGAGACAGAAAAACTTCTAGTCATTTTATCTCTCCTCGAAGAATTTTTTTCTTAGTTTCTGTCCAAAGCTGATCAAGTGGCTTCCGTTTTGATTCCTGCGTCTCGGACGCTGTACAACACCTACTTGAGAGGGAACTGTGAGTTGTTTGTTTGTTTTCCTTTTTTTAAAAATTATAATTATAATGCCGATCGGCATTCATTAATGAGTTGTTTTCAGTTTGATACTCCAATATTGTTACGGTCTGATGTAGGTTTTTTTGAGTCTTATATGCATTATTGACCTCCTTCCTGCCTGGATATTGAAGTTTTGCCACCACGTACAGACAAATCCGACGAGACGCCATTCCAAGGGGCCATTTACACTCGCGCTGCTATCTCAACCTGAGCGTGCGCCTGTTGGTCAAGGAGGAAATGACGCGTGCGCACCGCCTGCATGCGAACAGGATGGCCCCGTAGTAATGGCTTTTGATTTCCTGCAAATTCATGTTGATTTCGCAAACTGTCAAAAATCATTGCAACTCAGAAGAGAAACCAACATGTGGTCACAAATTTCTACCAAGGACAGCAGGGGTCCAGATTTTGCTCCAATTAATGATTAAGGGTTTGGTATGTCAATGGGGCATTCTCAGTTATATCTGGTGTTGCCATGCATTGGGAGCCAAGTAACCCACCTCAGTCCAAGGTTGATCAGACTATTACATCTGGATGTAAATTGAGACGGTTGAGCATCGTAGACCAACACTCTTTGGGCATGTTCTGGCCGATTGTAGAGATCTGATTATATAGAATATGTGATGTTTCGTTTCCTACACCCTCACCCTGACCTGCAAGCACGATGACATTCTGTCACCTCTCTTCCCCTCTCTTCCCCTCTCTCTGTGATTCTTATCTCCTATCGCTCAGAGCGCTGATTGGGTTACAGCCGGACATAGTGCTACCGTCTGGCATATCTGTTTAGGCTTCTTGAAGTGTTCTTGAATTATGCAGCGGGATCTCTTGATAAATGTCTTTTATAAATAAAAAGAGCACTTTATGTAACGGTTCCGAATTTGAGTAATTGAAAAAAAGTGGAAGTTTAGCTATTTTGTCCCAATGTTTGAATTGATGAGAACGAATAAGACATTCTCAATCACAAATAAAATTAATATACAGTAACAATTTAAAATGCATTTAAAGAAGCTTGAAGTAAACTTAATCAGTAATCACCTCTCATTATAGTTTCATGTATTTCCAGGGGATTTAGGTCTTAAGTGTTAGGCGTCGTATGCATCCCAAACAGTTAAACAGAGAGCGAACAAACAAGTGCAGAATGTCGACGGTATATTAGGACAATTTGCAAAACAACCTTAACTAGAAAGCAGTCCATGTTTAATTCATCTGCCTTTCAAATCCACTTCTCTTGGCGCAATATTGCAATGAAGGATGGCAGTATGCCATACCTCGTCTCCATTTCAAAGTCTTTTTCTGATAATTGCGAGAGCAACAAGGTCGATGACCGTTCGAAAACTCCGGGAAACTGGTTGCTTCGACACGGGCTCCTCTTAAAATCTAATGGGGGGGTTAACAGCAGATATCATTTAAAAACAGCAGGAAACACGCAATAAGCTTGACAAAGGTGCTCTTCGTATGAGTAATAGGTTCCATGGAGGAGTGACATATCAGAAGAACACTTTCTAATTGACTGAGCGTATGCTTACAGGGTAATTACAAACGGGTAAGATCTGTTTGTTAAAATTCTCCAGATAAAGGCACAAGTCACGTAAGGGTTCTAGGATTACGTAAAGTGCTAGTTGGAATGTTACGTCAGTGAGCTAGGTCATAATTACTCGCGGAACTTCTGAGGAAGTTTTTTATGTTTCATTACTCAAGTATTATTCGATTTCAACTGGTGTGGTGATATAACCCTGCGCATCAAAGCAAGCCCAATCCCACAATGAATTTTACTCTGGGCTTTTCATCAATAAAATATTTTCACTTCTACTGAAAAAATATTTGCTTATTTATGTGCATCGATGGGGATAATGCCCTGAAGACAAGTTAATCTGTCTGCTTCCAACGGCATCATCTAAGAGTATTTTGACGATCCACAATGGAAGGATGGGCAAATTATCATATAAATTAGGACTGGTGTAGGAGTTTATCATTTTGAAAGCGCATGGCGATAGCTGATGCGTCAGTTGTTGTCAAATGGATCTAGGCAAAAAAGGACACGATGACAGCAGTAAAAAACAAATGCAACCGTGCACGAATCAAAGATTCATGAGCAATTCCAAAACATTTGCATTGTATTAAAGCTCACGCATTGCGGAAAAGACTTTACAAAGCAAATAATTTGGTTGAGCATTGCAAAACGTGAGAGTACAGTTTGCCCTGTTTTTAAAGGTGGCCTGTTTTTATTCGGTCATGAAAAGGTAAGGTTTTTTTCCCTGACATTAATA
Source organism: Acanthaster planci (assembly GCF_001949145.1). Next base: position 2,547,461 of record NW_019091370.1, on the reverse strand, counting down.
GTGCCAAACCCTCAATTGAAACACATACAAATGGTGCGGGGAACATCCTAATTCACTCTCCTTGAGCCAAGGAAGTGTGACTGATAAATTTACCCCAGCAGATGTTGAACAAGAAGGGCGAGAATTGGAGGGCATTGTGACAGCAACGTGGTACCCAGAAATGTTAAAACATTTTAACGGGCAAAACAATTTTTGTGTCCGCTGGGGGGATAAATTCCCGTCTCTACACGCACTACACCGATAGCCTTGGATACGGCTAAGTATTCTGAATGTACGTCACGATTCGAATATTTATACCATCAAAAGGCAATCGATGGATAGAATTCAACCGTTTTGCAACAGATCCGAAACTCTGCACACTGTGAACCATTTTTTCCATGTTGCTGACTGGCTCATCCCAGTACCTTGTATTGCATATTGCTGTATAAGATTCTTTGATGAACATGCAGAGGACGTCATGTTTACAATAACGCCATAAATTGTGCACCTGTTCCTCTCTACCACAGAGGATAGGCAAACAAAATGACCAAAAGATATTTTGTGTCCTCGGTGATCTGTATTTGGTTCATTTCTGCCCACTGCGGTGTCCTCGATGATCTGTCCTTTGTTCAATTCTGCCCACTACGGGTGAATACTGCAGTCTATGAGGACAGTGTTATATAGTGTCGTATACAGTGGGAACAAAATCCTTGTTCTCTGAAATAAAGTAAGACAAAACTGCGTGACCGGTCAGTGTGTGGAGGAGCATCTGTTCCGATGAACCCCAACGGCATCTGCGGACAGATCCGGGAAAAAATCAAAATTAAATGCGGACGTTTCCCCGCTTCTCAATTATCCCGAGCAATTTCCCACAGGAAATTCATTCGTACTGGTGCCATCACGACAGGCCATGAAGAGGAATTCGTGATTTTTCGCCTCTGCCGAGAATTCGAGGATTTGTCATTAATTTCCCCAAATCTCATTTTTAGCAGTCATTTTTTTTATTCGTCCAAGAAATGTAATGAATACCAGACGGTTAAAACCGGAGACTTTGGGGGTTGGACATGCAACGACACGTTCTACGGTCCTTCCCCCACACATGGCGCAAGAGTGACCGGTGTTACCTAAAGTAACGCGGTGATTATTCCAGCCCTTGCCTATCCGGCATTCTGTAGATGATTATGTTATCACTGTCGGTGCCGATTTGACACCAGGGTGCGAGACCTGACGGGCTTTTGATGGTGACGTATGAGAATCACCCTCCCGGATGCTGCGTGCCACATCTGACGTGAGACCTTGGAGGACTCTGGCGGTGCTCAGATAGGCAAACAGACTTAATGAAAGGCACTTTGCATGGGATCTCTCAGTCGGGATTTTTACTGGATGCATTGCATCTCAGCCACTCCCCTTACTTGCTAGTGTTTTGGGGCAAGAGAACTTGTGGCAAAAATATAAAGGCGTCTGTGACTTTAAATCTAAAACATCTGTGCATAACCATTCACTCCCCTCACCTGTTGAAACACAGCAAAACATGTTTTCCCCTTCAGTATGCAAAATTCATTTAGTACGGAAGGCTCTGGAACACCCTTTGACATTAAGAAAAATTATAGATGCATACATAATGAAAAATGAGAATGAAATGAAATGAAAATTGCAAAGATTTGTTTCGAAGGGTTTCCGAAGAAAGGATCCTTTCAGAAAAGCTACCCTTCCCTTTTCCTATGAAACAATGATCCCATCCGATGTGTGCATGTGCAAATAAGTAATGAGATCGACGTTCGGTAGAGAGATTGTGGTGCATTAACAGACCTTCTACATATAAATTTCTGCCACATGCACAGCACCTCCGGACCTCGACATCCCAACGGTATCGTAGAAATTGGTGTTGAACCGTCAAATTGACCTGTTTCACGCTTTTGCCGACAGATCATACCAGCAGTAATCATCCGCAAGTCGGCGGCGCGTCTGAGAGGGCCCGCTGTTAAAAGTCATTAAAAATTGAGCCGTTGCGCGAGCACTCTCTGTCGACAGAAATCCAATCTGCGTTGATCCCTATTCTTAGTAGTATGACGTCTTCGTGGGTGAAAAGGATTAACAACGTAAAGATGAATCATCAAATTCAAATTGTTTTGTGACAAGTGACTTCAAGCTCAAGTATCAAAACATTAAGGGGGCTCTATTTCTTTGTACATACATTGCGTGTTTTATTTCTCTTAAAAGAAATGTTGCAGTGTAAACTGTAACAGATAAATTTGACTTTCAAAAATATGATACTATAATAAAAGTGTAGTTCTTAGCTGGACGTGGTGCCCCGGTGTCCTCGGATGTTGCAAATGAGACATCATGTTGAGCGTGTCTGATTCACCTCAGTCTCCGGTTGCAATTGAGTATGCATAAACATCGTCGGGCGTTGTCATACAACATCCTGGCGAGCTTTCGTCTCCATACAAGTCACGACTGTTGATATAGTTCAGTTGCAGGTCATCGTGGTTTTCCAGCGTTGCGTGGCGAAGGAGACCCTTGACGCACGATATTAGGTTTTTTTCACTGAGCAGGCAAATCTTGCCTGCTCAAGTCACTCCTCCATGGGAACAGTTTGGAATCAAACATTGCCCTGTCACGCCTGGAACTCTGGTGTTTGTCATCAGTAAATATTAATAGACATGATCGATTGCTATCATGATATGACGTAAACTGTAACACTTTGTTTCTTTTTTTCCCGCCAGAACCAAGTTATTAGCTTTGACCAGGACACATAAGCAATCAGAAACTTAGCCCTTGAAATTACAATGTATTACACGACGGTACCCAAAAGTCTGTAAGTCCAGTAATTATCTGGTTGCAGGGCAGCCTTTCACAGCTCCATTTCCGCCCTTGTACAAAATACATATAGTGTTCGTGATTCGTTCAACGGCAGTCTCATGTTATGGCAGGTCGAATACCATATGTTAGCATTCATGCTTCCAGGTGAGACGGTATGGTACAGAGGGCTGGCAATTTCTTACAAAATATTGTAAGCCTTACAATTTTGGGTGTCATTTTGTTGTAGCAGTTTTAGTTATTAATTGCGCTATATTCAGAAATACATTCAAAAATACTTATTAGTAGTAAGCAAGCTGATACCCGACATGTGCAGTCTTTCCAAAGGTACAATGTACTGGTCAATGTCCTTCGGTTATCACGGCTGAATGCTGCGCCTTGCGCTCATGCAAGCGGCGGCTGCTGTAAGTCCCTGGGACGAAATAATGTTTCCATTGATACATAACGTTTGATATGATGTGACGATACACTGCCATTATGCATGGCCTTGATATAAATTGGTGATACCGTTCAGCTTTAACCTGGGGCAGAAGATTTGGAGTTCTTACAATTCTGTAATGAATGTGGACCGAAGTGACCAGGCCACTTGAACCATGGCTATGCACACGGCCGTAATATAGCTAGTAACTGCTATCTAATCTGGCGTAGGAAAAAGAAGAAAAAACTCTTCATGAAAACAAATAATAGAGGGTGATGATAGCGTGGCTGCCATCGGAATGTTCCAGCAAAAAGCCGGGCAAGGGACGGGCAGAGCTTGGGCGATAAACAAGACGCCTTGTAATAAGCCCTCGGGTTCATTACAGCCCCTAAATTGCATCGGTTGTTTTCATCGCCGATTCGTATCGCCTACCGTTATGACCCCCGCCAGCTACTCGACACCGTGCCCGGCTACCCGAGCGGTGCGACGGGTAACGCCGATCTGCCTGCCCTTGGCGGGCTCACTTGACTGGATTGACGTCAGCAGCGGGATAAATATAGTTCCCAGGGATGGTTGGCATGCTGTTGGAAAGCCCAAAATAGATCCTGGCGCTTCCGAAAATAACAAACAAGCTGACACTCGAGAGGTGCGGGTAGTTATAGTGGGTGGGACCCTGCACTCTTGCTATTTATACCTCTTAGAGGACAAGTTTGTCGCCAGTGCCTGGCCCAGGCCTGGCACGTGTACATTCTTCATTTTCGAAACGGGCTTATTTCCCGCCCTTTTGACAGACGCTTTTGGAGTATTGAGTGCACGCCATGTTTAGCCTTGAGCGTAAAGACGTGACTATATGCACTATCAGCACGTGTGTTTTATGAATTACTTCTGTTAAGACTTCGACTTCCCTCGTTTATTCTCCTTTTCACTATTGAAAATTGAAACACACATTCTTTGACGGGAAACTAGTCTTTCCCGTCAAGGTTAGATTACAGGCATTGGTTTTTGGGTCCCTGAATTCAATCATTGCTTATGTAAATAGGTCTGTAGGTTTTAATGTTAAGACAATAATGGTAAAAGCATATCCACCTCCTTGTGGACTCAATCCAATTTCTTGTGGGGTGTGATTACCAGTGCATTATTCAATCTACCGTTTGTATTGCAAAGTGCATGACTAATGACAACGATAGCACGAGCATGCGGGGCTGGGAACCTGTTTGAGGGAAGAGGAGACCGGCGTTTCAGTTCAGGCCATATTACACATCACACCAAAGTGATGCAGCAGAATCGTTCTTTGCTGCTCAGAATACAGGACGAAAGCTCTTTTGTATATCCTGTTTATCTTTGTGAAATGTTTATTTGGTTTTTTTTGTTTGGTTTTTTTTTGTTTTTCCTTTCTGTTAGTTCAGAGTTTGATCCCTTGTTTTGCTCCAGCGGTTCCGGGGTTTGCAAGCTTTTTCCCGCGCATTACGAACCTCGCATTTAGACAGGTTTTGGTTTGTCGTCATCATCGTTGTTGTTGTGTTTTGTTTTGTTTTATTTGTTTTTGATTCGGTTGATTCGGGTTTTTTTCCTTTGGTCGTTTCTCTCTTATTTACCTTTTTGGAAAGGTAAACGCGATGGCGTACTGCAAAAGGTAGGAAGGTTACTAATGACACGACATTGCCATGCTCACTATTGCGATAACACACGTACAACGAATGCACTGGATCTTTTATGCACACATTACGTGACACACACATGCATAATGAGCTTAAAACTAGTTCAACAGTGTGATGTATAGTCAATGTGGATCTCGCATTGCGGACAAATGTTTGTCTCATTTATGCACTCGTCAAATTATGGACGGCACAAAAGTAGAATCTTAGCACTCGGTCACTCCGAGGTACGCAAGGGAGTGGAGGAGGACTTTGTCGGGAAGGCCAGGCGCTGATGATTAACAAGAAAAAGGGCCGAACATGGGATGATACGCCTCGCACGTGGACGCAGCCGTGTGCAGCCGAACGTTACAATGAGACCGATATACCGCGACGCTCCGTTGTCGGCAGGGACAATTAAAAATGGCTGGTTTATCTGGCGAGCTCAAGCTATATGATGTGAGATTAATAACATATGATCCCTGTCACTTCGCTTCGCTTTATTAACATTTTATAATTGTTTCCCGAACCCATATCTGTATAAAAAAAATCTAACCATACAAAGAAGGGCATTTTTAATTTAGGCCTACATGACATGAGCGCTGTGTAATCAATTTTATGCATTTTTGAAGAACAAACTTCTTACCGGAATAATAGGCTCTTTGAATGCAGTGATAAAAATAAGTACCAATAAGTGGAACAAACTAATGACAACAAAGTGTAAGCCAACCACAAATAAGCTGCTTGTTATGCAAGTACAAACCAAATTAATCAATAACTCTTTGGCATATGGACAATTCAATTGTGACCAACCTGCCCAGGCAGAAGAGAAATATCGAGCAGACGTAGGCAGAATTCTATTATAGAAACCGTCAGCAGATAAAAACCTATAGAAATGTTCGACAACCACAGAACAACGCGTTAAAATGGCACACCACACACACACACACACGACCTTCAGTTATTGTGTTTTGCACGATTCGTCACGATTGTAATTATTATTTTGACTTGGACAAAAAACTACTTGATACATTCCACAACAAAAAAAGATGCGTGTGGGATTTTCTTCAGAATGGCACATCCTAATGAAATTCCCCAAAATACTAGCAAATAGAGATGGAGTTATATGCTAAGGTATAAATGTGAAATAAAACTTGTAATGCATTATCCGTCACAACATTAGAAATATATATATACAGAAAACCGAGATCACTGTAAAGCCATGAATCTATTTTAAGACTATAGACAACAATCAGTTTGCAATCTTATCTGCATGTAGGAGTGCAATCAGTTTGCAATCTTATCTGCATGTAGGAGTGCAATCAGTTTGCAATCTTATCTGCATGTAGGAGTGCAATCAGTTTGCAATCTTATCTGCATGTAGGAGTGCAATCAGTTTGCAATCTTATCTGCATGTAGAAGTGCAAGGAGTTTGCAATCGTATCTGCATGTAGGAGTGCAATCAGTTTGCAATCTTATCTGCATGTAGGAGTGCAATCAGTTTGCAATCTTATCTGCATGTAGGAGTGCAATCAGTTTGCAATCTTATCTGCATGTAGGAGTGCAATCAGTTTGCAATATTATCTACATGTAGAAGTGTTGCATCCAGATACACACGACTCTTTTGGTATTCTTTTCCAAAAATATTGTTTCAAACTAAAATGAAAAGACCACGAGTAGAAATGATTCAAACCAACCCGGACTGTTAAATTCTCATGTCATGCCAGTTTTCATGTAAGGACATTTCTCCTTCAATAATCAGCTCTTCTCTGGGGTGGTTCTTTTTGGGGGAGGGGTTCCTAACGTAATGGTTTTACTCTGTACATTCTGTGTATTATGATGGATTCACTTTAAAATAGTGACAAACTTGGTTTCCTTCAGCCCAAGTGGGAATGACTTAGGAGATGTGGTAGGGCTTGAGTCCACGAATTCAACTCAATTAAGGAAGAGGGTTGGCTCGTTTTTACGTAACCGTCGTATTTTATCTACAAGTAAGTTGATGGTAAAACTACGGCTGGCCGTTCGTACAAATGCAAAAGAATAATTCATTTAGTGTAAACAGATCTCACGCAACTATCAAAACACCACATAATAAACACCTCAACTAAATACTACCGGAAATAGAATCTGCTACTAACAAGGATGATGTTTCTCCAGCTTTTGGCCCCGCATATGAATAGCAGATACTTTGAGAGTGATCCATAGACCTTTCTTGAAACTGCAGAAAATAATGCCTTTGCCTTTTTTTTTTTTTTTTTTTTTGCTTCTATCACATCGTCTTCATTTCAACTCACAGCCTCGCCTGGCCTCTTTTTTTCCCTTCCAGGGAGGCCTGACTTTAAAGGCTTAATGCACATCACAAACACGCAAATCATCTCCATTTTGAAAACCAAGTTGGAAGAGCAACATACAAATAAAAGACCATGTGGTCACCATCCCCCATTCACTATTAATATGGAAGAAAGATGGAGAGCTTTAGAGGTTTAGGCAGCCTAGAACACTGAACAGCTTGAAAACATCTCTCAGGACAGGTATGCTCCTTTATGCCCCCAACAGCTCGAGCGTATGAGATCGCAGATCAGCGTGGGATGTAATGATCGTTGAATCGTACGTGCCGGAATTGGTGTAAACGGATTTCCATCTGCGTTAAACGAAACACTACGGTACTTTCTTCAGGAGCGTTGCCTTCGTACATAAATATTCCAATGTTCCTCGTTTCAGCTAGTTGTGAAAAATGAATGTGTTGTCTCTATAAATCTGTTTAACTGTATTATGCAAACACACTCCTAAGGGCACAAATTCACATTTCATTTGAATGTACACACGCAAAGACATGTTTCGAAGATAACGACCATCTCAATTTCACCCAAAGGGCCAATCGGCACAACCGTCACCATTTGGAGCGTGTTCTCCTGAAATAAGGCATGCTTAGCGCTATGTCACGTACAAGAATGCAAAGGTTAAAGACAAGCGTTGCTCTGTACACGCTTTCCAACATGTGCATGACACGAGCGGGCACGATCCGAATCACTGATTGAACATTCTGTTTATTTGTAGAATTCAGCGCACGGGACATGCCAGTCACGTTGTGATCATGCTTGTTGGCACGTCCTTTTACGGCACGCCGAGTTGTCGGTTTTCCAGCCCCGAGAGTTTCTTGGGGAATTCTCTCTGTTGTATAAGGCTGCGGGAGACAATCTATTAATCAAAGCTTCGTGTTTTCAACCCCCCCACACACGAAGTTCCCCCATTACGTCCTGCAGTCCTATGATATCCTGACTCTAGTTTCGTTTTATTAGAAGGGAAGGACGTTGAGTAAGTTGATTCCACCCTTTGAAAACCAAAAAGAAAAGTAGTATTGAGAACAGCAGCAGGCATTGTCGTTGCTACTGTGGTTTTATAGAAGTGTTATCATGGTTGTCGCGGTGAGCAATGTTGGTAGAGTAGGATGCTTCATCGTTTGCTGCTGTTGCTGTTGCGAATGTGCGTCGTCACAGTTGTAGTGCTAAAGGTCCTATCCGTCGTTGCTTCTGTTGTTGAAAGTGATGTGGGTGCTAATGTTGCTGCTCTTGGTTGCTGTTGTTGATGTTGTTTCCAGTTGAATCTTGGCGCGTGCTGATACGGGTACCAGGCCCCTTGTAATGCCCTCAGAACTGTGGTAACCATTTTACAAAGCGCTGGCTTTCTCCATGATAGGGGCTTCCTATTCACTGTGATCACATGGAAGGTTTCTCTGTAGTAACAACTTATGACCCTGGGCGGCTTCTTTGAAGTTAAGAGATTCGAGCGAGATTAATCTGAAAGGATTCTAAGACTGAATCTAAGCCTAGTCACCTTCTGGTGACCGAATAAAAAACGAAAAATGTCAGGCAGTCGAAGTATGTTTGTTTTCCGTTTGAAAATAAAGCGTCAATATTGGTTCTCAAAGTTCACGCACAGAAAAAAGACAAATGAAATCCTATCGCTGAGAGGCATTGAGGAATAGCTGGGGTCTTAGCACATAGGCCGGCTGCCAGAGGAATATTCCCGGGCACCCAGTCTTCTCAGAAAGGTGGATCAATACCCTTGCCTCGATTTTCAGTCGTCAAGTCCCCGAGGATCCTCTGGCGTTTTGTCCGTCATGCAGCCTCGTGAGGCGTCACAAGCGGCCTTTCCGGCTGGTCGGAGTCCGACCTTCGTAGGACGGCGGGCCACTGACAGTGCACGCTCGGCCGGTGATTCTTACTCCCTTTCTTCTTCCATCGATCGGGACACATGGAAAACAAAGTTTTATCCTTCGTTCGGGAAAAAAGTCTGCTGTGTTCCCCATATGCGCTAATAAAACACAAAGTTAAAGAGAAACTTGAGACCAAAGCCTTGGATACCCTCACTTGACGCCATGTCCAATGAAGGCGCTAGAGCTACTGTGTCCCATTCTCTTATTTTAATCTGACGTCCATCAACATTTTATTTCTTAAATCTCATCTTCTGATAAGTAAAACTCCGCTCTTGAGATGGAAGCCTGTTGTGATAAGATTTAGAGGTCTTGGACAATGGGTAGATTGCACAGGCCCCTTAACGCCAACACGGCAGTATAACCGTAGAGTCAAGGCTTCGGGCGATATCAATTTAGATGAGGAGCACAAATAGTCCCCCACAAACCCTCAATGAGTCTGGGCCTTTGCTGTCCTAGGCAAAGTAGACTAAATCCGGCCTGAGTTCCCCTGACTATAAAAGAAACAGAACCAAACACAGCCAACGGGTCGTAAGGAGGTTTTTATCTCCAGCATGCACTAATGTCGATATTTGTCGATGTTCGAAGCCTTCTTGAATGTATTGTCAAGCAGATAACTTTGTTTGCTGATGGCATTTGATATTCCTTATAAAGTGGACCCCCCTCCTCGGGATAGTTCTGTCCTTCTATACGTTGGCAAATGCCCTGTCTTGTCCTATATAGCGTGTGGAATATATATAGAAATGAACATTTCAATTTTATTTCGAATAGAAATAACATGCCTTCTGAAGGATTAAATTAGCATTGTTTCAAACATGAAAATTCATTTATTTCCACTTTGTGAACTTTGTTCATACCACCCAACGCACGGGAGCCCTTGCGAAGGTACAATGTTTGCTTGCCGTTTGTGAGTGCATAGAATTAATAACGGCGACAGACCGTAATGTGACCCGACTCGTAGCGATTGAGGGATACCACCTAGAGGTCTTCCTAAAGAGACCCTTTTTTCCATTTGCGATATACATCTCCCTCGCGAGGTTTACTTAGCAGCAGACAAGCACGAGATATGGGTAATACTACACTTGTGTCTTTGCAGTTGCGGAAAGCGCCCAGATTTTGAGTGTTATCCAAATCCCAAGCAGAAGCTTATGCCTCCGCGCTTTCCTCGCCAATCATGCTCCTTTACTCACTTTTTCCAAAGGAGCGGCTGTGATTGATCACCCGCAAATGCTTCCTTGTCCCAATATTACACCGTGCATGGTTTCACGGTAAACAGTTTCGTCGTCTTGGTACAACAAGACTTCATCCAGAGAATTACATCTCAGCTGTTTTGACTTACAATGCAAGTATATTTTTTCTACCAAGACATCCTATTTGAAGGGGGAGGGATCGAGCTGATGATATGCTTCGGTTGCACTTCAGCTAGCGTACACCTTGATTCCTTCCGACAGCAACGAAAATGTTAAGGTTCGAAGAATCAAAATGACCGGCTGACATTCGTGCATTAGTTGGAACATGGCGATTTAGTATCACATCGCCTGCAGGTTAACCAGAAACAAACGACCAAGCCATGTAAACTATCTAGTGACAGCAGCCAGCGGTGTGATTATTTGTTGTATAGGGAGGTGTTTACTAAACTTCGTGTGCATTGCGGTCATTTAACGAGAAATCTGACTGACCTTTAAATTCACTGATGCTAACATTCCAGTCTCAATTTGTTCGAATCTTTTGGTCCTTTCTGAATAAACCTCTCTGTTCTGTTTACTTCTCATTACAGACAATCCTGAGGATGAATTCTACGAAAAGACGGTCGAGATCGATGGCCAAATTACGACACTACACATAATTGATACTCCCTCTTACGGCCAGGTGAGGACATTTTCCCTAATCCAGCGAAAGCCATCTTTTCTTTTTGATGAGTGCCTTTTAGTATTCAGCTCTTGAATTCCTCTTGGGGCGGCTACTCCGTTTGCTGTCGATTTCAGTCTCGTCAAAGACGTTGAAGACCCTTCGATTAAGTCTCTGCTGCACGCCGTGCCGCAGTTCTCTCAAGTGCCGTGGAGATGTAAATTTATCTCTTCAGCGACTCGTAGAGCACACAGATATGTTTATGAAAAATATATGTACAGTGCCTGCGAGGCATCATGCTCTCAAAGAGCACCATGGACGCACATCTCACATAATATAATAACCATTTCTTCTTTGAAATCATTACCCTCAAAAAAAGGCTTAATTTAAGATTATTCAAGATCGAGGCTTGTCTAGATTTCTGTCACGTGAAATTTTACCGCACGTAAGAAAAAACATCAATATAGTTCCATATAGTCCTACTTGACGGAATGAAGTAAAATGTCAAAGACCTGCAGTTTAAAGCATTTCCCGAAGGGAAATTGTCCCACAATTCCATATAATAGTCTTTAATCTTTACTGTTTTTCGATGACGCTACATAGTGGACAAAGGTATCGAATAACATATTTAGGTGACATAGTTTTCTGACATCATTTGAATTGCATGTAGGGCCCCCTATGTATTGCGTCCTGAGCGAAAATTTCGTTCTTTTGCCTATTTTCTCGACAGGAAGCATTTTAGTTATTTTCCATTTCAGACAAGAACGGCGCATAATCGACATATTTCCCGGAAAGCCATCTCGTGGTATTCCTGTCCCCTTTCCCGTCTTTCCCGTATTACGACCACCCCCCCCTCAACGATTCAGTGAAACTCAATCCATCCAAGGTCCATTAAAATGCTTCCCTCTCAATCGTATTCTCTGGAATTGCACTCGATGACCATCGGCGACGCTTTAGTTTCAGCCGGACGGTCCGTGTTCCTGGCAGTACAACGTCAGTCGATTAGCGGCAATCCATCATATTGGAGAGCCAGGACTGCTCCTCGTACGGTGTGCTGTTGTGTCCACTCCAGTCGACTTTTCTGGGATTTCAGGAGGCAAAGTGACTTTTTGAAAAAGATTTACCGTGCCTCTGACCTCACTTTTCTCTGATCGAGTAATGCGATGATCACAACGCAAGATATCCCATTTGGGGTCATAACATTTGAGATCAATGTTTATGCGGATTTTCATTTTATGGGAATCAATTTGCCTCAGACAGTCTCCCTATTCAACAACATGCACCTTAACCATGTATTAACATTTGATAATGCCCGCTGAAAAGTGATAATGCCCACTGTTTAAATCGAGCGCTGGCAAATGGATACGAGAGAGTGAAGTCGATTCTGATTGGTCAAAAGTATGTGTGCAAGCAACTCCCCAAGCTCGCCGAGTTCATACAAGGAGATTCATTGGGACAACTTGAACAAGGAATATACCATAAAATGGACGGAGGGTGTTGGGTGAAATGAAAGTAACATTTAGAACAAAATCTTTGGAAATTCATCATATAACTGACTTCTTAACTTCTTTTGACTCTATGACTTAAAAAAAACCATTCATGAATGGGAATGAATCTGTGCTTGGCCGGTCTTAAACTAACGCACGCTACTAATGGACGCGACTAATGCCCTCGCTAATATCGCGTCGCGTTCATTCCCCAAGCCGGTCTTAAACGCACGTTTAAGACCGGCCAAGCACATAATGTATTCCTTTATAAATATTCCTTGCGATCAAGTTCATTCGTAATGGAGCTGTCCTGTCTATCATATGATATCGTTCTCTTACGACTTACTTACTCCCTCACGCTGTACCATAAGTGTCACGATTTTCCCCGTTATCGCAGGATGAGATACCGATTTAAGAAACCGGTTTGAAGTCTATCCTTCCTTGAAAGTTGTATTTTCGACGCAACAAGATGCAAAATCTCATGCCTGCCGACCTGGGTGTGCAATAGATGATTTTATAGATTGATTTTTGTCAAAATCTTTGCAGATGCATAAATGCGGTTGGTTTGACACAGGCTTTTAAGTTCACTTGCTTTACTGACAGTGGCGCCCCAGGTCAGGGGGTTTCTTTCCTAAACCGAAAGTCAGATTCCTCTTTGTCCCTGAAAGAATCTTAACCCTTCCCCGAAAGCTCGTACATATAGTACCAATTCGAAAGTATTTGCACTTTCAGTTCCTAAAGAAAATGGCAAAATTCCCACATACTGTTTACCATGGATTTTTGTGTCGCTTTTTTTAATCTATCTTTGACTTTGATAAGGACTGAGCCCGTGGAGTGTAGAAAAACACAAATTTGTCTCTGAGGAAAAAAAAATGAAACACGATTCGCTACCTTTCCTGTTCAGTCGGACAGAACAATGATTTTTAATCCTGAACATTTTAGACACACAAAAGAAGTTGAGATCATAAACGTGAACGATCTTATCTCGCCCATTTCATGTCCTATTCTCCTGTCCAACTTTGGTCCAATCTTTTTCCTATTCCCAAAGGCCACCTTTGACGACAAGGAGGAGCAGTACTTAGCCGATGGGGATGCCTACCTCCTGGTCTACTCTGTCACGGACCGGCGGAGCTTCAAGAAGGCCAACGAGCTCCGTTTCAAACTCCAGCGGACCAAAGAGACTGAGACAGTGCCCATCATCCTGGTGGGTAACAAGACGGACCTAGAGCGGTCGAGGGAGGTGTCTTTCGCAGGTGAGTGAGGCTATAGTGTCATGTTCGGCAAAACACCGCGGGCTTTGTCAAGTAGATCCCCTTGTGCACTCTTGGCAAAGACGGACACACCCCCAACCCAAAACATTGTGTTCACATGCAGCGAGTGTGATTTACTTCAGAGGAAAATAAGGATGTTTCCCTGTCCTCGGTGGCTACTTTTTTGTCCTCGGTCGCAAGTGCATGGGAGAAAATGCCATATTGTATGAATAGAAACACAGTAACCTGTGCTCAGTGGTACAGTAAAGGCGCCTTTCCATATAAACGTCTTTGGTGCCCGTTGCGCACACGATGCGTTCATGCGTTTCACTGTCACAGACACAACAGTTGACCCCATTTACATGGAGTCAGCCGTTAAAATCGCCCTGAGAGCACCCTCGACTCGGTGGGCTGCTTACGCGTTCCTTCCCTAGCCCTTGGTCGTGTAGAATGCGAAAATGACTGACTGGCTATTTAGAATGAATAAACATAAACGTTAAGTCAGGCGCGTGCGTATTTCAAAAGCTGCGCGCTCGCGCCCACATATTCTCTTGCACCTCACCTGTAAATCTGCGTCGCCCGTAAACACAGTACTGACTAAAGTCCTAATTTAAATATACCAAATAGAAAGATTTTTAAATTATACAATACCAGGGGTTAGATCGCGCAAGGCATTGTGGGAACCAGCATGGCGCGGCAAGATCGTGCCCATGGGAACGAGGTTGCCCCGGCAGGGATGCGCAAGTGTTGACGCACATAATGCAAAGGCGCCTTAAAACAGGACTTCGTGCATTTGATTTGTCGTTGCCAAGTAACAAGCACTCTTTTCTTATTCACGTTTAGAGCCTTCACCGGTATTCAAGCAACATCATTTTCATCTTTACCGGATTCGGGGTTTAATAGGCACATTGAAGCGGTTTCAGAAACATATTATAAACTTCCAAGCTTTCTGTTGGTCCAATCCCTCTTCCGTGTCATTTTTACCCCGTAAAAGGTTTGCTCCCAGATTCAGGGTCAAATTTTGCAGAATTTAATGGGATAAAGTACATTCAGAATTAAAGGAGGAACTTCTCATTGTTCCATGTCAGATCTCGAATTTTCCGCGAAACGAAACGAAGTTGGACTCCGAAAGAGTCCGCCGCCTAAGGTTTTGTGGGAAAATGTTACCCTCTGCCCTCGGGGCTTTATTGGGACAAAATGTCCAAGGGCGACGACTTCATCCACCATATGGTCTACGTATCCAGCGCGCACTTCTAAATATGGCAGCTAGAGCTAGCGTGCTCGCGTGATTATGGCCAACAACATTTCTCCCTTAATGCACAGGTATGTCTGGATGTACTCAGCGCTGTATGTTAGGTCCATCATGTATTCGGTCACAAGTTGACCTGGGACGCTCATAGAGACATGACAAATACCCCCGGCTATTTTAGAGAGATTATGTGGGCATAACTCAAGCAGCCAGAACAGGAATTAGACAGTTGATTCTGTTTTGCTCTGAGTGTCTAGAATCTGAACTGTATATGAAAAGGGCACCTGATATTCTTTTTTATTGGGGGCTTGCAAATAATTTAAAAGGATTCTTTGACCAGATAGTCAAAACGGTTTTGTGAAGTCCCAACTTTGTGTGTGAATATGCAGAGTTTTAAGCATGGAACTGAAAGGGGGCACTGCAATCCTTTCACTTAACAAAATGACTGAAAAACGAGGGTTAAGGGTTCATAGCAATGTATTTCAAGAATTAAAACAGATCCCTTTTCGTTTCTTTGAATGCATTCAAAAACCCCTTCTAAAACCTTCAATTCATAATTTTTTTGCTTGGCACCCCGGGTCTCCCGTTTACTACTTCAATGTTAAAATCGCACACGATGGGTTCTCCTTACGGGTAGAAGCAGATTGGCTTGTAGTTCACGGACATGTCATTTCAACTTGACATCGTCAACCAATCCATCATTGATTTTCTGTACAGAGCTTCACTGAATACTGCGCAAAAATAACTAGAAACGCACCTCATATTGTGAATAAAAAGGTGTCCATTTGGGGAAATGTGTAGCCTATATCATCTCAATCTCATCGATGCTCGCAAAAGCCGTTTTTGTTCCCCAGTACTGTGTCGAACAAAAAACATTGTCTGCTTTGCTTGCGCGGCAGTTCCCTACCTAAAATTGTTTTTGCGCCATTACGCCGTTTTAACATCAATTGGGACAGTACTCTTAACTTTCAATAGTAGGTCTATCTTTCAATAGAACGTTGCTGACTCCATTAACCTATCACTTTAGACTTTTAATCATTACACCTTGGCGTATTGACTTTTTGGTAGAATTTGTCTTGGTCCACTTGCAAAGATGTTAATGGAAACCAGCACTCCCAACTAAAACAATTCACTAACCTTTCCTCGCGGTGTGGACGTAATGATGTGGCAGGGCACCCTTATAGCAACAGAGATATTGATGAATCGTTCGTGAAACGCAGGCATTAACAATTGGCATATTTACACTGCACTCCAACAGCCTTATCAGTGGCAGTTTGTGAAGAGCATCGACTATAGTTACTTCAAACTCTCGGTGGTTTGAAATTGCCGATATCTTTATCCCAACTTCATCTTCCCCAAATTCTCTCTCCATGTCATTAGGTCTGTTTCATTTATGTTCCATTATCATTTGCCGCTGCGCTCATCTTCCCAAACCTCATGGAAATTGTTTAGAAGTCATCTCTGATCTACATCGGATTTATTGTTTGACCGAGTAAATAATCAAGCAGTTTGTACCCTTCCGCTTCTTTTCTTCCTACTGTTTGTTTTGTTCATTCGTTCTTTCGTTGGTTGTTTGGTTTGTTGGTGTGTTTTTTGTTACATTTGCAACTCTTTGTTTAATTCTTACATAGTGATAATACCAGTTTAAATCTGTCAGATTTGGGGAAAACTCCTGTAAATACAAAATTTTCAGTGTCACAAAAATCCGCCCGAAGAAGGGAGGCCACATCCACAACGCTTTTCAACAAACCTAAACGAGATTTCTTTTTTCTCAGCCTTACTTTCCAATCTCTGTTCCTTCTGTGTGCGACCACGCAGATCTTAACAAGCCATAAATTGCTTTTATCCTCGTTTTAATATCGACATATCTTTCAGCGTTGCTTTACAAGGCTTTTTTTTCTCATTACTGTCGCACAGAAGGGAAGCACTTTGCCGCTCTGTTTGACTGCAAGCTGATCGAGACCTCGGCAGCCATCTCCCACAACGTCGAGCAGCTCTTCCACGGCGTGGTCCGACAGTACCGGCTCCGAAGCCGGCTCAAGTCGGATGAGGAGGAAGAGTCCGGCAGCCGGGGCAGCATGGACTCCACGGGCAAAGTGGACAGTCCCTGCCGGCAGAGCGTCGTCCATAAGCGCCGCCGCTCCTCCATGCTGAACCGGGCGCGTGGGGTCCTGGAGCGGATACTCCGGCGGAGGAGCACGGACGAGCCGCCGGGTTACCGCGCACGCTCCAAGTCCTGCCATGTGATGGAAGTGTTGTAAATAAACCAAACAAAATAATATGGGCGTTCTGTCCGGCTTGAGATTCTCCAGAGTGCACATTCTAGACATTTACCTTTACAGCCTCCAAACTGTGACTCCACTCTTTGGCTTCTAAGCCTCCAACCTCTGGCTCTATGGAAGACAAAAAAGCAAAAGTTGATGGATTTGCATTGAACTGCACCCTCTCGTCGAGAACACAACTTTGTTTATGTAGGTGAAGGCGAAGACGAAGCGCAGATTTGGGAAATCCGACCAGCCAATGATATCCACGTTCAACCCCTATGAATGAAACCATTGGGGACCATTCACTTGCTTGGTGGCAGCAGACAGTACTTGGAGTTTGTTTTTTTTCCATTTTTGTCATGCGCATTGAACTCACGTGCTGTCAAAATTCCCACTTCTTCTTTTCTAAATGTACTAAATGTTCTGGCGTGAGCTTTATAACACAAATGCTTTGGGGAACTTTGAAATAAGATGAATTCCAGCTTTTAGATACCGACTA
The DNA here is from genome assembly GCF_001949145.1 of Acanthaster planci. Next base: position 2,529,800 of record NW_019091370.1, on the reverse strand, counting down.
GACGTTCACAGTAAGGTCGTCATTAAAATCACTTCTTTGTCGATTGCGAATGAACTATTAAGTGGTCGTCTGTCCTCAAGAATTTAATGCTGCGTTTCCATGTCGACTTCTGTTTCAAACTACGTTATTTAAAAGTAAATAAAGGCGGTATTTTGTAATGGAAAGCACTTGCTGATAATGGGACATTTGTGTTCATATTTTAACTTGTTCCTGTGCTTTTGCAACAAGATTATACAACCGCCCTTACGCTATTGCCACCCTTTCATCGTAACACATATTTCATTTTTATGTGTTCTCCTATCTTTATATCAAGCCTGCATGACTTGGCAGCTGTATCATGTGATGAGGCCATCTGTTTGGAAGTTAAAGTTTCTCGGATGAGAAACATCTGTTCCTGGCTGACGTTAGCTCCTACAGTTCACCGGATAGGTTGCTTTTCCGGAAACTTGAGTGGGCTTATTTTCATCTAAGCATTCCCAGCCTGACAAAATTCATCCTAAATAGTGTGGCGGTCATGTTCTCCTCAGGCTCATGAAACATGCCATTAAAGTTGCAAGGTGTCAAAAATTTTTAAGTTGTCGGCGAATATTTGGTCACTATGACGACCAGTGAAAGTACGAGTTGCTATACTTATATTTACCCCTCAACGGAGAAGAGGAAATATTTTACAAATGTAAACCACCATCTTCGGGTAAAGGAGTGCGTACCGCTTATTTCACGTCACGAAATACAAATTCTTTTGGTCGTTTGTTTTTTTTTCTGGGTCCTTCGCGTGCTACTTTTACACGTGTGAAATGTATTCTATCATATTTGTAGGCTAGGTTATGTCCTGCCGAGATCCATAATAACTGATATCGATCAACGAGTGGCCCTGTAATGTAAGATACAGATGTGCTCTCTGGGATTCGCCCGCATTGTGGCCGATGGAAATCATGTCTGTGCCATGCACAAATGGAGTGTGGGCCAATACGATCACGTCACGACTCAATGAAGATAGATATTGCCGAGCTGTTGTTTCAGCCGCCAAATTATGGCGGATGCTCCATCATGTAGTCCTTGGACTCTTCAAAATAACATCCCTCGAAATCTGATCGATCGTTGCTGGTATGCACACCTCGGTGTTCAAGCCAGTAGGGATGATAGTAAAGAGCTCGCCTGTGCGAGTGAACCTTATGATATAGGCCTAGCTAGTGTGGCTCTGGTAATGCTAGAAGTCCACAAATTAAAGGTACGGTTGACACATTAGTGGACTTCAGACGTTTGAATCAGCCTTGTCCCTCAGTCTAAGTGTCTGTCCCTAAATTAAGTGAGTTGCCATTATTTTTACTCCACTGTCTCAGATGTCATTTAACATTGGCATTCCTCTCAGTTGTGTGTGGACACCTGCATAATAAATCCAGTAGTTTGTTTTGATGGAAGGCTTTGTGGTCGTTTCCAGTCTAAACACTGCCTGTGTTATTCGTATTTCCTTCTTCCCAATTGAATTTGGGTTGAATAAGGAGCGAGCGTGTCTCACACGTTCCTCAATCCTTTTACCTTGTAGCAATTAAGGTGATTGGCCAATGGCCATTATCAGCGTTCCGTGACGTCATTCGTAAACTGTTTTTATAAATTGATTACGTATTGAACCCATAAAGATGATGCAGATGAGCCCCTCTAATGACTAGTTGTACCAGTCTGTATGTGTACTTATAACTGATGACGGCTCGATCGAGGCAAATGAGTCGAATTCGTGATAACGGCTAATTAGACTAATGGGATATGTGCATTATCAGTTATATATGATGCACTTGTAATATTGCAGGGGCTATGATCAGTAAGAGCGGTCCCAGTTTGATTCACCTCAAAGTGTTCCATGACAGACGACTCATTAAAATCATTACCTCTGAATTTCTTCCTTCGTGGCGTGATGCACCGTGGTGACGGCTTGAACTTAAAACTGTGCATAACGCGGCACACGCGGCGCGTGGTATAACAAGGTGTGACAGGTCAGAGTGGGTGGAAAATAACGATGACAGTGTCACCCGCTACGATGTCCCAGATGCTCTGTCACGTTCGGCAAATAAATCGATCAAATGCAAACTATGACAAATATCTTCGTCCACACTGTCGGGGAAAATGCATCGTCTGGTCTCAGACAAGCCACAGATTTTTTATGGTGGGGAAGCGTCAAAATTTGGGGGGTAGGTTCAACTTGCTACCATGACGAAAATCTGAAACGTGACCCTTGTGCCTGATTCCTGGCGCTTTTTGAGGTATTGGGACAGGAATACTAAAGGTCAGACGTGAGAGGAATCCTATTCGCGAGAAAGCAGAGTTTTCATACAAGAGAGTATCGATGCCTACCACAGTGTCAAATCAACCACTTCCTGCTTCCCCAGTATCGATTAAAACAATCTGTGTAGACTCTTATTTATGCACAATTTTTCTCGATACTGTGGGGCGTATTATGAAGCTGAATATTCATGCGTGTCTTCGCATTGGGTTCGTTCAGATACCTGCAGGCGCTCTGCACAGTTTAGACTACACGAATTTAACTTTCAAATGTCGGGGATTCATCCCTGCAGTACCAAGACCACGCTGCTCGTTTTAAGAGACGACTGCAGGCGTTAAGAGCCTGATGTGATGAATATCTCATCCGAAGATAATTCACACTTCGTTTCGTCAGGCGTAAAGTTGTCTCAAGTTATTTTGTGGGAGCTAACCTCAGTGAACCTCATCATTGATTGAACCCTTGCTTTATGATATATTTGATCCTTCTGATGTTTGTATCTTTCATCATCGCTTTTAGAGATTTATCTCACATAACAAGAGGAGCCTCAGCTACGGCAATGAAACAACGAACAAACGCCCAAATCAAAGCTATCATAGAAATCATTAAAATGCTTGCAAAAAATGCTTTATTTTGAGATATTTCTAAATCCCCCCAATTTGTTTTCCACGAGTAATTCAATTTTCTTCTGGGATTAGCTCAGTGTATAAATGAAGACCGTCCAACCATAATATGTATTCTCATTGAAGAATCAATATTGCGCTTGAAGCGTAATATAATTCTACAGGTCGTTACGCAACGACTGGTCAGAGTCAATAGTTATCGCTGTCAAAATGAACGCATTCTTCCTCAAACTGTACATTTACATCGCTAATTTGATATTCAGAGTGCATTTAACCCTTAAATCATGCTGGATTGGAATTATACAAATTGTTGTATTAAAGCATTTCCCCGTAGGGTAAGGTATTAATCAAACACTCTCGTGGTGCTATCATGTATATAAAACAGTGGTTTTCATTTTTGTTTTATTTTATCATAATTTATCGATGACTTTATCAAGACTATACTAAAATGTTTGTTTCAATTTATAATAATAAATGTGGACTTTGTAACATAGTGTAACATAATGTAGAAACTGAACCGGTAACATTCACTCAGTTCTTTTCACTAAGTATACATGGTTTGATTGATGTATTTCTTACACTGTGCACGACTTCCTGGTTTTGAAGGGTCGACCGTCTTTCCTAAGGTCTAAATCCGCCTCGCCGAAAACGTCAAAGGCCGCTGATGCGAGACAGCCAATTCGATCGTTGGTACACTCTGAAACTAAAAGAGCGCTTCGTGATCTCGAGCGATGATACAAAATCTGAACGGCGCATTTATGCACCTTTAGACAGGAAAATATGTTTTCTTTCCATGGTAAACACGCCCACGGGATTTTCTAGCCGGTCTGTACGTTCGCGATGCCGACTGTCAAGCCGTCAAATGACATGCACGGCACCACCGCGGCTTTTTTTTTAGTGGTGTTGCGGTTTAGAAAGGTTTGCAAGATAAATTTAAAGATTGATGTTTGCTGAAATGAAATCTAATTAGTGGAGGGCTTCAGACGGAATTGCCGAGGAAGAAGGCTCTGGAGAGGACAAGTGCCCTGCATACACGGGATGTATACTTGCAGCATTCTATACAGACAATTGCAGCCAAGTACGCGAGAGGTTAGGATTACTTTCAGGAGAGGGATTAGACTACATGTATTCCATTTAGGCATGAAAGAGAAACATGATGTTATCAATCGGATAACATTATGATCTGCCTGTTGTGATTTTCAGACTTGCGTCAGTCTTACCAATATTTGTTGTATTCTGGTTTATATTATGAATCTGTATTTCAAACTATAAAAATGTATATATAATCCATTTTGTTCCGATGTAATTTTTGTATTTCGCTATAAATTCTATGTATGCGGAGCTGGAAAATGGATGAATAAAATTTGGGAGAAAGGTCATGAGTTTCGTTTTGGACTTATTTTCTTTATTACTGTTTCTACTCAGCAGATTGACAGATATATTTCTTCTGTTTCTCATTAATCTACAAAGGCGAAATAACAGAAAGTATAACACGTGACCTGATAGACACATCTACTTTACTTTCCTCAGAGACAAATGAGAAAACCGCAGCAGCTTTCAAACATGCTGCCTGCTTTTTCGATTTGCAGGAATGGCGGCAGTATGTGAAAAGTCTTTTCTGTGCACTCAGCCGTTCACATAGGGGTTGATGCTGGAGTCTTAAGGCCGAGGCCTCAACGCCTGGCTGAACAGGCGAAAATCTGTTCTGTGTCGCCCAGATTGATTCAGTCATTCATATTTCATCAGGCTCAAGCATTCGCCATGGTTACCCTGTCTCGCAGATCACGATGCCGTTGCTAGGGCAACAGGTTGATGTTACACCAGGCGTAATCATGTCCTTTGCTAATTATTCGGTTTTAGCTTCAATTTCTGTAGAAATTACCATGCAAGCGCCAAGGCACTGCTCAAGCTAATTAGTAACAGGTCGCTAGCGCTGGCTACCTGAGTTTTCGCATGTGTATCTGGGTTTGACAGAATCTAGTTTCGAAGGGCAAGTCATCCCCTTTTTTTTCTTTTGCAGAAACAATACTACTTCCTTTGTTGGGGGAAGGTATACAGATTATTTTACGAACAAAAAAATCGGACAGTCATTTTAGATAAATCCCCCAACCCAAGAGCTGGATTCGCCATAGAGTTTTGACATCAAGAGTCAAGCAAACTGGAAAGGGAAACTTGGATTGATTCAACACAATGTGACGGGTCTTAAAACAGCTAAATGCATTCTGAAGTGCATACCACCGCGTTTCAGTCAGTATTTCGGGGTCCTCGTCAGAACAATAGAAGACCGTACTCGGTGCTGCACTCCATCTACACGGCCGCTGAATCTGGAACGAGATTTCAAAAGCATTCCAACTTCTCCGCTGCTCCCTGTGTCTCTCCCCCTTCAGCCACAAGAAAACATGACCTCTTCACGCCAAGCCTCCCCGATTGAAGGTGGCTCTCAGTAAGGGGGAAGATTAATGTATCTCCCCCTACACACCCTCTGTAAATAATTACGGGGAGTCGGGTTTTTTCCCCAGATCTACGCGGCGCGACATTTTTTCTTGATGCCCCGGACGACGGCGAAGGCGTAAGGGACATCCCTGGGAAATTAACTATAAAACCTGCGAATCCATTTGTCAGCAATGGTCGAAACCAAGAGAAATGAAACCGCAACGAGGGGAAAGAGACAAACGGGAGCAAATGAACGAGAAGGAATTCCTGGAGTCACGTGTAATTGGCAAGTAAGGTAGGGCGTATTTAGCAGGGGATTTCACTCGTCTTCGGATCGGATGAATTGCTATTCTTCAAGTTCCGGCACAACAAAGATGGCCGTCACGTGATATCAAAAGGTGGTGCTGCAATGAAATGAGCGCGAGAGCTGTATTTATAGAGAGAGTAACGCCAACTCCAGACTTTGGAGCAAAAATGGCTGTTCATTGTGTGTACAGCACAGCATGCAACGATGGGCCTGGTTTTTTTTCACCTGGATCCGAATCGCGATCAGTGATCCGACGTTGGTTTACTGACACCAGACCCCACCTTATTTGATAGCGCGAACCAGCTTTGGAATCACCGATCGCAATTCGGATCCGCGTGAAACAAGTAGGCCCTATTAGTGCACTGTCGGATAATACACAATTTGGGGGGTTTTTTTTGTTCAAAAATATTTCGGTCCCTATCTATCACTGATTTCAATAAAATGGTGCCTTTGCACAACTTTGTTCTTAATATAAATGTCTCTTTTTATGAGCTATTATTCGGTCTATATAATCCTTTCATAAAGTTCCTTCACTTTGGTAAAAATGCTCAAAAGGGAGGTTCAATGACAGCCACTCATGTAGGGAGTGCACATTTCACAGAACACCGTTTAGCTTATTGGTTGCCAACCAGCCGTTGGCAAACATCATGGCTTGCCATAGCCAGACAAAATGTCGGCAGCAGCTGCGGCGAGTGGGCGAGATCTCATTACAGTTTTATTGACTGAGATTAGGCGGTGAACAGCTGAGATTAGGCTCTGTGAAAGAGACAGAAGTTTCCCAATTTCCTGTTTATTAATGAAAATGAAATGGAATGATAAATTGTCACCAGGAAGAAATTCGGTCGATCGTACATACTGCCATAGAAAGCATCATTTGATGAAGGGGTTGATTAGTGTTTGACCGTCAGACATTTGCACAAAAAGTGCCGTGTTGCAAGAGGGCGCCGTTTATCATACCCGGGCTCACAGACAAAGTGAGGAGGGAGCTTTGGATCAGAAAACGAATCGATTCTTCTTTCACAATTTAAAAAAAAATTGCCCACATCAGTTTCATAGGTTTTATTTTGTGCTTAAAACTGTGGGACGACGTAAATCGAGAATTATCTGGCCACGTAAGTTTGAAAAGCAGAGATGGGAATGTGCTGATAGCATAAGACACTAGCGGGCGCAGTTCATAATGCAGATGTACAGCCATACATACAACCCTGGACGTTTCATCAAACCATGTATTCGTAGCTTCTTCTTCTTCTGTTTCATTTTTCTCCCTCTTTAGTTTTTGTGAAATGTGCAGAATTCCTCAAAATCTGCCTTGATTTTTTCTTCTTTTTTCGTAGAATGTAACTTCAGCCACCTCTATTTGTGCTTGACAAAATGATCCTTTGTCTCATATACAATTCACATGAATTTCCTTCATAATGATAAGGAGCCAGGGATAGATCTTCCATAAACATTCCTCACGGTGTTAGGAGTAGTCCGCGCTCAAAGTATTATGGGTATGTTGCTGCTTTTATCAATGCATGTGCATGTGCACTAACCCTGGGCCATTGGATGTTTACAAAAATCTGTAGCTACTCAAAGAAGAGGTCGAAGTAATCAGAGGGCTCTTGCACAAGTGGATGCGATATTTAGCAAAAGCTGAAAGGTGCGAACTGGACATTTCACTTGAGGGCACATCAAGCCTTTTAACAGGTCCCAGTCCCAGTGATCATAAAGCATATCATGTATAGGAATCGGTAGCTAGCTTGCATTTAAACGCGTCTGATTGACCCTTTTGTGTGAATTTTGAGTGATAACCCTCCTCCGACTTCAATATTATTTACCTACACCATAGGGGGTTGGGTTTAAAACTGTTGTGGTTAAGCCAGTGGCATTGATTGCACGCTGGTCAATCTTGCTCGTCACTCAGGTAACAAATAATACATAATACTGACTTCTATTAGCCCCTGTTTACCATAATGCTGTAATTTGCTCTCATGCTAAATGTTTATGTTCACCTCTTCTTGCAGTAACTTCATATCAACCATAACATTAATCAGTTATCACATGGACGAGCAATGTATTCTGAATTTATTTTCACAATTACATAAAGCAGATAAGCAAAATGGGAACTTTTACCGTTACTTGGGATGAACATCAACATACTCATTTCCTCAATTACATGAACCTGGAAAAATTCCACCAGAATTCATTACCGGCCATTGGTTCCTACATTAGACGTCCGAAAAGAGTCCGGAGACTATGTGGAGAACGGAAACCAGTCTATCAAGCTCTGCACCCGCAAAGAACTGTTGCCGCAGCAAAAGTTTAAAAATAAACATCATTAATTTTTTCTGGACGCTTTATCCTTTAAGAGGAAGTACAGTCTGTCTCAATTAGGTCTGTTTTGCGGTTCATGAACTCCCCGCTCTGTTGTGTCGACATGAGCTATTACACAAACGCATTTGGTGCTTTGTGCACCGTGCACTCGTCCTGTTTCAGTCAAAATGTCTTCAAAAGTTCATCTTGAAAACTGACAACTTTGAACGAAAGGAAAGTTACCGTTTGTCGATTGTTTTCCAATACCACAGTTACAGCTTTGCTTGCCTGTTACAAACAGAAGTTTCCTCCCTCATATATATAGGTTCATTTACAAAATAAGGCTAAGAAGGAGGTGAGAATGCAAGTACTTTTGAAACACAAACCTCAATACTTTTGGCCTGTGTTATTCATTTTGCCTCCCCGATTTTGTTTCCCATCATCGTCTAGTTTTTGCTTTAAAATCTGCAGTTTACTGCATACTTCCATTGTGTAAATGCGAAGCAAACTTCGTTTCTCGATTTGCAGTAACCTCTTGGAGGCGCACTTTATTGTAGCACTCGGTAGCAGTTATACACTGAAACGCAGCAGTAGTCTGGTACTGTCATGATTGGGGAAGTTTGAAAAGAGATTACATAACTGCACGTGCGTTGAACCTGTCGTTAACAATCGCATCATTCTTTGAACGTCACTCAGGTATTGTGGGTGGTCTTACCACGGTCCCAACAGGGAAGATAGGAGAGTAAACAAGCGGGCTCGCAGAAGCTGTGGTGTCCCGCCTTTAGATGCTGGTGTCTTTGAGCATAGCCCCGAAACATTTGCCATCGTCCCCCGAGCGTTCGCCAGTCCGACAGCATGTCGTTTTGTGCACACCCCCGGCGGGGTATGGTCCGAAAGAGACGACTGCAGGTGCGGCCGTCCATGAGCACGGTGATGAGGCTGTCGGTCATCAAGAATATTTGCGCGCCCAGGATCCGTGAGCTCATCCCTGGTGGAAAGTCCGCCTACAAATGTGAGTGGTATGACAGTAAAGTTAGTTTGATATTGGGTATTGGACATTCGCACAGGTTTCTACAGCCAATATCTCTTTGGGGCAGAAATGATCATGCACATATATTTCAACAACAAATTTCTCTTTTTGTACCATGGGCTAATCGCATAGGTTTGCATACAGCACGTACATATTGCTACATATCAATGAGGAGAGAATTTCATCTTGGATGTCACTACGTTTTCCCTACAGTGACCTTTCAGCCATCTTAAAGCAATAACATGTCCTAAAAGTGACATTAGCAGTTACAATATTGAGGTATTAACTGAGAAAAAAAATTTCCAGACCAGTCTCATAGGGTCTGTGCACAGGGTGTCAAGCGGGGTCTGTATATGAAGTTCTTTCCCTTGACATTCCATCAGCCCAGAGTATACATGACTCTAGAAATTTACTGGATAGGATTCAAATGCCCCAACCAGACGGGATAAGCATTTGTTACTTAACCCAACCGAATGAATCCCAAGGCACTACAGCTGCTTTGGAATACGAGAACTACTTTTAATACCACAATTCATAACAAAACAAAGCAAGCAAACAGCATGCGTAAGCCTACGAATAAACACATCAAGCTTAGTTATAATGCACAATGAAGAGAAATATCATTATTTATGTGCTTTCTACCGTGCTTTCTAATGGCCAATATTCCACTAAAAATGGATATTTGCTCTAGAAAACTATGTGAATGCAGCAGTATATCCATTACCCTCTAGGGGCAGATAGGCCTACAGGAATTTTCCTGGGGGTGAGGGTCGGGCCCGTCATTAGTTTTACGTCCGATTGTTGCGGAAAGACTAGGACGACACATAATGCCATAGGATTGTCAATGAACTACAAATATAAGCTTTATTACTTAATTAATGTCATCTTTCCTAATCATTACTCTAACTGATGTTTCTTTCTTTTTTGTTTTTCGATTTATTTTTGTATGTGTAAGAGCAAGGGGTTGACCCCACCCCTGACCCCTTGGGCCTGCTCCTGGCATCTACCACTCTTTTTGCAGGGACACAGCACTCTTTGCAAAATTACAGCTTGGAGTGTAGGGAACCGACACACGCTCATAAAATTCTAGGTAGGCAAATAACTTTGCCTTGAGCAACATGGGGGAGTCATTGCCGGTTGCTTGATTTATTGATTGAAAGTAACTTTGTCTCTCCAAATGTGTTTGTCAACGTCAAGCGATACGCGGTCCCTTCCACGTATGCGGGGTATTCGCTTAATCCACAAAATTAAAGATGGTATACAGTTAATTCCGGAAATTAGGGGTCCAAATGTGTCATATTTTTTTGTCCATGTTACATCTGGCCTTTGTTCTTTAGAAAATGTGTTCTGACCTTAGAAAATCATGTCAGATGCGACCCTGATTTATTTTCTTTGAATAGCGGTCGGCAAATGTACTTCCAGGTTTGTGTCTACTCCGACAGCAATGAAACGCTAAGAATTTATCGAATAAACACTTGACCTTGGCAACTTGGCATGTACGACCACACGTTCACGTCACATGCACATCGGTCAAAAACCATCCCCATGTCGTCGGTCAGTGCAAATTGCACTTTATCAATTTACAAATAGGGTAACTACCCTTGCATTATGGGCATAAAAGTCATTGCGGTTGGAAACAATGGAGGTGACAGAAATTGCAGATTTTGTTTGAGAAAACAGGCTTCGCCACGGAGCTTGGAAAGGAGCAACGATGTCATCATATACTGCTAGGTTTGGACCATTCCATTATCTTAAGGGGTGATATGAATATGGTGATTTTGTTGCGCGAGGTATACTCCTTTATTTAACACAAATTCTTATTTCAAAAAAATCCAAATTCTTCACTAGCCTATCAGTTGATAATGTGCTTGGGCTTACCGAAAGCGTGTTAGCGGCTTTTATCACTACTTGCCCCTTAAAAAAATTTCTTTTCCAGCTGCACCCACCACACACGTTTTGCTGCACCATAAACGGTTGCGGTACGTGAACAAATCTTATTTTGAAAAAACATTAACATTTCTTTTTTTGTCGACAATGACAACATATCAGGCGGAAAGATTCTATAGATTGTTTGACGCTCTTTTTTATGTACTTTACAGAGAGATATTTAAAAATAACATTGAAAGTGCACAGAAACTTCGGTATAGCGGAGATAAATATTCGGTATAACCGGAATGTTTGGTATAGTTCTTTTTGTTAAAACGTGCAGCGTGATGATTTCCGTCCCCGTGCTTACAAGGTACATACTATTTGCTCTTTGGTGTTGATTTTTTCTTGTTTTTATCTTATCCATTCATCGATTAGGATTAATTTCTGTCGTGTTTTATTTATAAAAAAATCATAAAAGAGCAAAAAGAGAATCCGCGCAATGTAGGACTGTTCTCTCTAAGTACGTGTAAGTGGAAGCCCAGAATTTGTCACAGTTTAATTACCCGGGCAGTGATTTCTTTTCAATACCGTTGATAAAGATCCCATTTGTGGTAGATTTGTAATCTTATAGATACCGGTATTTCTCCGTGGTCCATCCCGGTAATTTCTAAGTAGTACTCCCACCGAGCCTGCTCTATAATACCCTCAGAATATTCCGTCTTAGTCCTCCCTCAGGTCAGTCTTCCTCGTTACCTTCATCAGCATCACACTTTCAATATGAGTCCGTGTTTCTGAATACAACATTGTACAGACGCATCATAGTGTATCATTGTGACGGTGTTTTTTCTCCAACTCTGTTTGGCCATGCACATAATTTCTCATCAGATCTGCATGTTACATTGGCAAGCACGTAATAATGACTGAGGTATTATATCTCAATTAGAATGGATTTAGAAATAATTATTAGAAAGATCAAAATCAGAGCAGGAAAAGCTAAAACATTGTTGTGGCTGACGTTATGTATTTCCTGGAGACAATGCTGATAGTTGGTCATAACGCTCTCTCTAATTACATTTAATTAAAACAAAAACAAAAAAGAAAACCTTTTCTTCAACAACTCACTAATAATGAAAACACAAAATTAGAAAGAATGCATGAAAAAAGAACAATAGAAACAAGACCTGCTACCTATTCGCTCTTTGTACGCTACCGCCATAGGCATGCAGAGCCTCGATCTGGCTGCTTTTTCCGTGTATGTTGCTTAGTAGCTTTGGGCATGCTGCGTTAGTTCTTCTACCATCTATACTATACGATTGGACAATATTTCAAAAGCTACGCTGGCGCGATTGTACAAGCTGCCAGTTCGAGGTTCTAAATGCTTATGGCGGCAGCATGCAGAATAGCATGTACTATGCAAGCATGGGGGAAGGAAATGAAAGAAAACAGTGAAGGCGCCCTCTATAAACACCATGACGCACAGGGCGACAGCATACGACGCGTCACGTCATGCGTCGTGTTATGCATCGCGTCGTGCTTGAGGCGACGTAATACACGATGCGACGCACAAAACGATATACGGCACAATGCACGACGGTGCGACGCGACGGCCGACGGAAGGGTGACGTTTAGGTAGAAAAAAATGCAACAATGAAAGGACCTAAGACAGTACGACGCGACGGGCGACGGCATGACGCGACGTGTCGTGTGTGTACAAACGTAGCGGCAAGAAGGTGACGGTGCCACCCGACGGCACGACGCAAGGGAGCCGTCGTGCCGTCGCGTCGTGTACTTGCGTTGCCTAGAGGGAGGCTAGAGAGAGAGAAATGTGTGTCGTAAATAGTACACCATAAAATAGTACACCATAAAATAGTACACCATACTACAGTTCGCTGTTTCCATACAATGTGGAAGTTTAGCAGAGTTACTAATAAATAGCCTGGTAAGCGGTCACTGAATTATGATTTCGACTATGGGGTGGGGACTAGTCTATGGTATCATGATGTGATATCACTGATGTCCGATGCCCACCGTGGGGGTGGCATGCATTTGTGTCGGCCAGGCAATGTAATCAAGACAGAGGTATCACAAGTGCAATGTATATGTACAAATTCTCCTTGTCAATGTACAAATTGTATACATGAATAAGTTGTAATGTATAAAGCTGCACATTTACAATCTACTTAACGCTGATGCATAACTTATATGTATGTTCATGTGTTGTAGGCTGCAAGAATTGGCAGTGCAGCATTTTGGCGCACTTTCTTTACTTTGCTTCTGGGCGCCAAGTTATATTCATGTCAGTTTCTGCATTTCTTATAATAGGTAAATAGGATTTTAAACCTGTGTGGGTGGGAGACGTTCGCTTTTCGGCTCACCCAATTATCTTGGGCTAAAATCGTGCGGTCTTTGGCTTAACCGGCAATCTTGTTTGTAAGTCGACGACTTGTTGTGTATAGCTTGTTAATTTATTTCTTCGGTCGCCCAAACATGCCGTTTTTAGACCCGTTCCCAAAGTGCATGCTAGGTTCGTGGACAACCCAAAAATCTTCAACAGAACACCAAATAAAAGTGCCATACCCAGTGCCACATTATCCAACGGGCACAGGGCCTACAACATATTTAAAGGCCAGTTTGAAATCACCGAGGTGCGTTATAAATGATTCAAATATCAACATTCGTGCGTTCGTTCATTCAAACGTTTCTGCGTTCGTCACTCTGATTTCTTAATCTTGCATGGGAAAGCTTCGAACTAGCTTGTTCATAGGTCACAGCAGCTCAATGCGTCAACACAAACAATGAGGCCCCAGCGCTGTCTACGTGCGGGCTGCGTGACACCGGTGGCAAAGGCCTACTGAACATTAATCAAATTCCCAAGTCACACCCTTAGCCTTGTACCAACCTCCAAAATATCCTAGTATGAATACATGGGATTTGTAAGGGACCAGTGGAAAATACTGTACGAATTTTCGAATTCGGGATTTTCAGAACATCCCTTTCAATTTTTTCCCGTGCACAAAGGTGACAAGGCAGAAACCGTGGAAAATATTATGTCTCCGCAATTTCAGATAATGCAATAAAAACAAACCTAAGGAAGAGAACCATAACATTCACAATAGATATAGAAGCCTCAGCCTTTAAAAATGAACGTCCCTTTTCACAAATGATACTGCTGCTTCTTGTTCTGTCTGATAAAAAAAGAGCAAGGGTCGCTCTCTCCACGCGTGCGTATTCATTTGTTAGGGTTTAGTTCAGAATATCAGAGCTGAAAATCGATACTCTCTTTATCTTGTGTTTATCTGCGGGTACCGTGCGTCGTTGAACGAAGCTAACGTCTCACGGCCGGGCATTGAGAGTCCAGTGCCCTCTATCGCAGTCTCTAGACGCTCAGTCTATCAAACACGCAGCCATGCAACGGGAATCGTCCAGGTTTCAGCTCATTCTGGGCTCTGCACAGATTTCCCACCCCCCAAGAACCGTCCAGCGTGCGAGCGGACCGTTCTTGTTGCCATGACAACCTCGTGAGAGATGCGGTTGCCTGCCCGTAGCCAACAACCTCCTCATTTATTTTCATTCTATCGTTCGAGAACCTCCGAGGACACGTGTACACGCTTTGCTGGTACACTGTGTGCACGAGCTCCGCCCGCCAACGCGAAGCATATCGACCGCTCTCCACGGAAACAAATCACACCGCTCCCATTGCCTCCATCCTCTGTGCAAGCAGTGCTCGTTACGCAAACAAGAAAAAAACCTTCTCCATAGCAACCAACCTAGCAACACCTTCAAAATGCATAATATGTCAGTCGTGGAGAAAACCATCATGGCCGACGGGATTGAATGGAGATACATCAACGACGGTGAGTGGTGTAGCTATCTCGAGCAAAATAAATCTCTCACGGGTCTGTCATTAAGAATTACGCCTAGTCGACATCTGCTTCTCCGAACTGAGAAGCCGACAAGTGATAAAGCAATAGTGCTATCGCTGCACAGGGCAATCGCCAATTTCCAACTGGCATGTCTTTAGTGCAGCGCGGTGTGGCTTTATGATGTGCTGTAACACCCTCGGGTAATACACGGGTATGCCATTCACCTTGGACGGTAGAGCATACAGTAAACGGTCTTCTTGTAATTATTAACCTACGCTAGAGTAGTTGCTGTACGCTAACACAGACTGCGTCCGCGACTGAATATCTCGCTAAAATCAATACTACGAACTGCTGCTAATGTGGGATGACATTCTCTGATATTTTTGCTTAACGCGGCAGATCCCGGGGCGCTTGTCAAGGTTCGCTCCCAATATTTAAATTTGCAATTGAAAGATTTAAAGTGGATTTTAACACTTTCCTTGGAATATTCTTTCTGGAGTTCATTTTCCTTGCATAGTGACAAAAGAAAGGAAGAACAGTGTTACCACAGACAGCCTTCTTGAAGGATGGTAGGGTATGTTGTTTGAAGTAGAATTATGTATGCATTTGGGCAATGCACTTTACGCTCAATTACTTAGAATTCGCGTCCTTCTGGGATTGGACCTGTCGATAAATGTAGTGTTAATAACATTCCGCTTTTAATAAAATTATAAACATTTGTTTCAGCCTGGCGAAGAAAAAATATTTAGAAAACACTGAAATGCTGCAATTAATTTGGCCAAGCTTTTGATCTAGAAAGAGCTCTCGGAGAACCCTTTTCGTTTTTAAATTTTTGGAAATTCTTTTGACGTGGGATTTCTCTTTAGACCGGATTTCGAACTCTTTTACATTTACATGTATAGATATTTTTTAAAAATCATCATATACACAGAGAATGTAATCTAATCGTGTTTTTAAAGAAAAAAACAGAGAAACTACAGTGGCTTTGCTCCGTTCGGTACTTCATTAAAAAAAATATGGACAAGTCTTTATTTCTTTATCCATTAATCCTTTGAGATATGTAACCCAAGCAGCTAAAAAGGTAAGCAAATCATTCTTTCACTTTGCCCGTTATATTTCAAAGAGCGACCGACCACACTTGAATGAAGTGTGCTTTGAAATTCAGTACTTTCAACATAAGTAATACTGTATTCAGAATTTTAATCGTTTGTCGTCAAGAAGTCGAATGCTCTTGATATAAATGACAGCCCAGTTTTGTGCGCACAACGACAGCTGTTATTCTCATATTATTGTACCCGCTGGTCATAATTATGTAGTCCCTCGTATATGTTAAAGTGCCAACGCCGTTTTGCAATAAGACTATCAGCCCAAACAACGGTTGACATTTAGCATATAATCCGTTCCAGATATTTACACATGACATTCCTTGGGCCCTGGAAATCTGTAAATACAGAATTGCTTTGGCCCTGCATTGTGGATTTCACAGAAGCTGCTCTTTCGGTGTATAAAAAAAATCCACAAAACAACCATCGAATAGCGTTCTGGAAAGAATGCTAAAGAATAAGAAGAAGCAAAAAAATATTATGTTTAGCGTCCTCACCCGCTTCGTTTCTGGCAACCGCCTGGATTTAATTTTTTACATTTACCACAGGGAAAATTGGGGTGAAAAAATGTCGACCGATCCAAAAGAGTTGCGAACTACTTCAAATATGTTACATTCTCTCGTCTAACATGTCTCGTTCAACTTACTTACTTTGAACAGTGGCAGCATTAATGGTTGTTGGAATTTTTTTTAATGGCGGCCATCTTGAAATTGAAATTAAAAAAGGAAAGACGGTTAGCTTTATATTTTTACTTGGTCCGTAATCGTTTGAGCTAACAAGGTATGTTTGTTTTTGTTTGGCAATTTGTAGGTGACCTGTCCCGAATTTTGGGCACATTTTGACTTTGAACTTAAATGCTTCAAGCTGGTACATCGCACAGCTTATGCGTGGCGTGATTCGTGACAAGGATAAAGCAAACTCCCAGCAGGAGCGGACTCGACGTCGTTCACAGGGGGCTAGAAATCAATGGCACGAGAGCTCTAGATCGTTTGCAGACCTGGATATTACTGGCGTGTAGTGATTGCATCAATTCATGTGATAATGACAGCAGAGTATTCACTTCAATCGAATGCCAAATCCATCTCAAATCTGTAGCCTGAGACTCCTTTGCACTAAAAATTGAACACAACAGTGACGAGTTATCATCAGGCCTGAGGTGGAAAACCGTGGATTTGTTGCTCGTTGCTTTTTTGCAATTATTTTCCGATATTCCTCAGAAATATTAAAAGCGCTGATGGGAAAGGGCGGAATGTATCTGATTGACAATAATGTGTGCAAATTTTTATTGACTGAATTGGTTGTGTATTATCATCGTTTTCTTTATAGTCTCTTTCCTCCAATATGTTATTTGACTGTATTTCTTTTCTCGTGTTGCTGGATCAACTGGATAACAGGACATCTCAGCTTTTTGTAAAGAATTGTTCTATAAATTTGGTTGTTTGTTGAAGTAGTTTGAATCCATCAAGGAACGACTTTACAGTGGGAATGTTAAGGGGGAATACATAGACCCCTTTCAAATTGTCTGCTTTTCGTCTGGGTGGCCAAGCTTACGAAAATATCACCAATGGTTGATGTCAGATTGTACCTCAAACTGTTCATTTGACCAATAGAGGGTCGTGTTTCACCTCGTGGTATAATATTTATTGTTCGGTGCTGTGATATAGCTGGGTGAAATTTTTAGACTTTTTATGGAGTTACCCTTTGCGTTAATTTGTACTGACGGCCAGCCATAGTTTGTAGTTTTACATGCCAGTGGTAGGCGTAAATCGTCTTTGGCTTAGAAAGAGCAAACCGCTTCATAATTACGTTGCTGTGTATTTAAGAATTGCATGATATTGGTACTGAGAGAAGCAGGCAAAATTTGTCAGTTATTCTCTATGGAACAGGAACAAAGACAGCTGAAACAGACTACCAGTAACTAAAACATATTAAATTTGAACTCTGATAAGATTGAAAGTAATCTTAAAGGAGGTTATTAAAGGTTGCAGTTGCTGGCGGGTCTGGAAAAGTTTCCGTACTTTGAATTACATTTTAACTACAATGGATTATTTACAGAAATAATTCTCATGCAGAAGGTGAATTTATTTTGTACTGACATTCGTAGAATAACATTCAGTCAATTTTACATTTGGTAGACCTTTTAGTTAGGCCCTGTTTGTGTTAGGGATCGTCTTCGGCATTTAACTTGACATTTCGTATTACTCAGAATTTCATGAGAAGAATTGTGACGTGCCTAGCCTCGATGGCAGATGAGCTCCTTGAGATGAAACCAGCTCCGTCGCCGGGCAACGCTATTTTGGCGCAAAAGACAGCTCTCGCGATAATTGAATCGGCGATCTCCAGTGGTCTCGTGATGCGGGGTGTCTGGCAGAAAAGATAAAGAATTTACGTTTCTTCAAATTTTGGCGATAATATCTGTGGCGTTCGTCAGTTTGTCCGACTCGCTGAGAAGACCACCCCTCTCCTATAGGAAATGCAGTTACATTTTAATCCCATAATTTTCAGCACAAAATTTGTGTTTGCTGTTTGTAGCAGCATATCGCACCGTGCAATTGTACATCAACTGTTTATATCGCAAAACGAACAGGTTCGTTCTTGAGCAAGTTAGTTGAAATATTTTCTCATTTTTTTGTATGTCGGTATTGCTCCATTCTAAGTTTGTAACTTAGTAAATGTTTTAAAGTAATAATTTTAATACATTAGGGTAGTTGGACTTGCTGCTTGCTGAGATTGATGCACAATCGTCCACAGCATCAAAGACTGAGAATCAACCCCCCCCCTTCGAAAGGGGGCGTTAAGCAACACAGAAAACCTATTACTTAGGAGAAAGCCACGCAGGTTGTTTGTCTGTACGGCAGCCCTCAAATGGATCTGCCTTAAAGTTACTGTCTTCATACTGTATAACATGCCCTTGGAATTACAGTTTTGCAAGTACAACTGCACATACTCAGGTGAACTATCGTTGTTTATCCAAAGAATTGTCAGATCTTGCTGTGCACATGTGCAGTTGGATTACCAAACTGTCACTTTAGTAAGAGAATGCACTTCTTTGCTCAACGTGTTGCACATCCCATAGTCCTTTTGAGTGCGCCATCTTTTCATGGACCGTGTTCGAATCAGAGGCTGCATCCGAATCTCTTGTCTAGGGCTAGGTCTAGGTCTTCGCTCCATGGGAAATAGTTGGAGACGCGCAGACAATAGACCTAACCGTAGCTCTGGAAGCACGTTTCGGACACGGCCAGAGCCTTACCGCCCCCTTAGAGGAAGTACCTGAACCCACGGACAACAATGCGCGTTTCAGATGCCGGAAGCTCGCTCTATAGAGGTTTTGCATGGCTACAATCTTGCAGGCCAGTTCTTTTGTTCCTCAGGGTATCCACAAAGGAGGCTACTGCGCAAAGCCTCTATGTAGGGCCCATGGGCGCAAGCTTTACGAAGTTTATGGGCACAAGCTCTGTGTAGGGCCTATGGACACAACCAGGTTGGTTCAAACAGCCCCCTTCCCCAGAAATTGAAACTGGGGGTTATGCTGTTAATTTTGGTAGAAAATGGGGATATCTTATTATCATAATTACAAATTAAGCATCTCACTTGCGCCCATATAAAGCCTCTTGTCATTTTTTGGACACGGCCTCATTTGGAAGGTGGCGGACCTCGAAGGATTGTGGGAGACGTATGACGTCAGTCTGAACATGTATTCAGCCTACTGCCTCCGTCCTGACAGGTTTCACTTGATTCGTTGCATTCACCATGGCTCATAGTATTAATCATATAAATGTTCTCCTCCCTGCTTCCTCTTTCCACTGCAGGCACTGCCGAGTGGGGTCTCCATTTTCCCGAGGCCAGGGGGGATTGCCAGTCTCCCATCAATCTCAACTCTCGCCAGGCAGTGTACGACAGCACCCTGAACCAGCCCACCCTGAACGCCGACTACGCGCTGTGCCGAGAATGCGAGATGATCAACACTGGCAACACCGTACAGATCAGCGTCAAATACAAACCTGGTGGGTTAACTCAAAGTGACATACCTCTGTCTTGAATCCAAAACTTTCAATAACCCAGAACGGTCACGTGACGCCGTACACATTGTTCTATGTAGCGACGGACAGAGACACTCGCCCTTTCGATTGAATTTGAGACACTTCACGTTAGGAAATATTGTAAAGAATGCAACATGGATGAATAAAAAAAATATAATTTTGACGACTGTGATGTGGAATATGATGTTTTTGCACCTCATAGACTTTATAGCACCGGAGGAAAGCTAAAGGTGTTACACGTCCCCGAAGGTGCTAAAACAGTCAATATTGACTGCTGAAGTAGTCAATAAAAATAACACTGTTAAAGCAATACAAGCTAAAGTATCCTCCGCCATCACACGTGTACCGCCCCCTTTTAGTGGCCTGATCTGGTTCACGGTGTGGCACTGCATAATATGGCTGATACATCAAAGTGGTGAATTCAGTACTTTGCCGCGGTGTTTCATGACGGTTTCTACTTCAGTATGTCGTGGACGTGTACCATCACATGCTCAAATCAGTCGTTCTGAAATGCATGTAATCGAGCCAAGGCTTCTGCTTAAATTCTGAGAAATCTTCTTTGGAATATACTGAACTTATCCCTTACAGAAAATGAACGGTAAATTACGGACAAACGGCGGAAATCACGTAAGCATACATTGTACTTGCTTATTTCTGCTTGATGACAGTTTCTCCATCGCCCACACTGTAATAATACTGGACAGTAGCCACATCTGTCGAAGACTATGGTCTTAGCCCAAGCACGTCACTGCAATTGTAAATGCTCAGAAACAAGTATGTCGACGGTGCATGTTTGATTATACACAGGTGCCACCGATTTTTTTACACAGTTGCCCAGCAGAAAATCATTTTCCAGCAATTTTTATGTGCTAAGCGAATATTAGCAGAGCACTGGTCATTAAGCAACGTACATAACATGGCATTCTGCCTGCTGACTTTTTCGATAAACATTTTTTCTGGCACTTAACAGATTTTCGGGTTCGGAGATTCTCCGAAGTAGTAAGGTTTCGCTCCGTTTAGCCATTCATTGACAACAGAGGGCGTGATCCCATATAACGGCGCACGGACCAACCCATTCTCCCCCCCCCCCATACAATTTGTCCAATTATGAAATACGTAAAGTGCGCCCTCTATTGAACTAATCAATGAAGCTTATAGTTTGGCTCCAGGTTGCTGGAAAGGGTAACTGAGTGACGTAATTTTGGTTACGAGAGTTCATTTGAACAATAAAAACACGGGCTGAAACTTTTGCATACGCATGATATTTATGCAAACATGTGTTGCTGAGGCGGATAGCAAGTAACCCGCAATGCTTTGCGCGTCGGTCGCTATGACGTATTTCCTTTACAAGATTTTGTGACAGGCATCTTGTAAGGGCAGGGAAGGACGAGTGTATAGTATACACATGTGGACTGGCAATGAGGGCGAAGGCGTCGGGAACTAAGACTCTCCTCAGGTCACTCACAAGCCCGAGAGGGCATGGGTGTGCACTAGTGACCGAATTTGGCCAGTCCATGTGTGTTTTATAACACACCTCAAACAAGAAAAATATTCTTTCAGGGTTTTAACTGTTTTAGTTCAACTTTCAATAGCACTTAAAATTCCAAAAAAAATGACAGTTCATTTTAGTTTTCATAGACGCAGTCTAATTTGAATTCGCTGTACACAACTAGGAAAAGAAATCTTGCAGGGTTTGAACTGTTTCGATTCAGGACAAGCTCC
The DNA here is from genome assembly GCF_001949145.1 of Acanthaster planci. The sequence goes on along the minus strand of NW_019091370.1, from coordinate 2,508,243 downwards.
AGAGGGCGCAATAACCAGTCAAACATTTTCAAGACTAGTCGGCCTACCTACTGGTCTCTGGAATTGATCTGCGCGCGCAATGTCTAGGCGCATGTCGAGTCACGCTGAAGCCAAATTCAGGTACCAGCCTATATTAGTGAACCACACGTGACCGTTTTTCAGCCAACCAAGAGAAAGAACCAGGAAGAGGTGTGTTTAAATGAGCTTTATTCCGTACAATAATACTGTTTCACAATAAACGCCAGTTTGCAGAGCTCAGTGGTTAAAGGTAATGAACATCATTGGTTTTTGGTCGTAATTTTACAAGATTGGCTGATCAGGGTGTTTTATATTCACTGCAACTTACAATCCACTGACTTGTTTCATGTAAGAGTAAACTGCTTTGTGAAAATCGACAAAAACAGCTCTGCGTTTTCAACGCTTAAATCGAAGATTTTTACCTTGCGTAAAATCTGTGGATTACGGGGCGTTTGTAGTAAACGATCAACCTCTGCGGGGTCACGGTGGGAAACAGGTCTCACAGGTTCTCATTCATTTAAAAAGGAGCAGTTTTCAACGGCTAGGATAATCAGTGTATTTACCTTGGAGTAATGCGCCTCCTCAACAATGTAACATTGCGGATTCATGAAAAAACTTCATCCAGGAACGCAGTCGACTCGTGTCCTTGAATACATATGATAATGCACGTGCGCGCGCGATCTTGCTTAATGACCGCACTTTCACGTCAGTTTACATGTCGATGAAAGTCTGAAAACACCATTCTTAGTTGATTCTCTAATACTTATAAGCAAACACAAATTATGTCTTGAAACATAGGGGGTTTAACGTAAGGAAATCGTACTTTTCCTTGACCAAAATCCCTTGCACCATTCTGCTCGGAACAGCCACCACGTATTTTGATCATGCCATTATGCCAAAGGGGTTATTTTTAATTCACAAAGTTTTCGCGTTAAAGAAGTCCTTCCTTTAATAAAATGTAACTTCGCACTGATCCAATTTATTTTCCACTATACACCTTACACTCATCTTTGTATATTTTCAGTTTACAATGCTGTTGGTAAATTTCTGCCGGTACGTTTGGGGGTTTACCCGTTTATTAATGGAGACTCCCACATCTGCAAACACTACACACACTAGAAAACTAGCGCCTATGTGATGTGCGAAGTGAAATGAACTCTTATACGCTGGGCGGGTTATCATAGTTATAAAAAAAAAAGAACAAAATTTCTGTTTTCTCAAAAAATAAAGCATTCTGGGCGGAAATATTTGACAGACTGATTGGGGCTGTTATGCACTTTCTTTCAAGTAAGATATTTCAGGATTATACGGTAGTCCATGTTTTGGGGATTTTACCAATGGTATACACTATACCTTTAAGACGCTCGTTTCGTAAGCGGAAGATTAGTGGTTCAAAAGCTCTGCCCATACTATATTTCTTGCAACTAGTCGTCATCATTTTCAAAAGTGTCAGCAAGAAGTTAGAGTTTTGACAACACTATGCACAATATTTTTGTGCTCTCTAAAATATGCACTAATTATGGAAGAGACTAGGTCAAATGTGTGTCGTGATACAAATTCATTAATATCACAATGTATTAGGACGTTCGCTTCACTGCAAGTAATATAATAATATCTGGCTAGATCTGAGTCGAGATTTTTAAAATGGCTTTTAATTTGATTATTTCCAAGATGGTGTCATGGCAGGCCTGGGGAAATCAGAACCGCCCCCAAGATCAGGTAAGCTATGGCTCTCTTAGTTTTACCCACATTAAACGTGGCTACTGCTGTCTTATAAATTTGTCGTGAGCACAGTGAAGGTTCGCCTTGGCAAATGGTGATGATGTCTGTTCCATACTCTCATGGTATACCATTGTTCTGCAGTAGTTCTCTGACGATGATAGCACAAAGGAGGTTTTCCTGCAAGGTGGACACCACGCAAAGCCTCCATGGGTGCACTACACTATATACGCGCCCATAGGAAACACTGAAAAAAATCGTACAGAAACAGCGCCGCCTGGTGACTCTGGTGAGAGGTTGGCCTCCCGCTTTTCTTTGGAAATTCAAGATTATGGCCAGAACTTCACTTTTCTTTTCAGTTTTATAAGGGTTAGCCACGCGAATTTTTTTATTCACCCCAAAAAAGGGGTAAAACTATGCTCCCGACTGTCAGTGTAGCCGCCCGTCTCTATGCAAAATAGGCCCAGGGGTTAGAGGTTTTTGTGAACAATTACGCCGAGTTGGACGACAAAAGTCCCAGATTCGTGATTTATATAAATATATCTGTGATCGCTCGCGATGATGGCACCTCTTATTGGAAAAACCCTGCGGGATCATAAAATATCAATGAGCTCGCGCGTAGAAACCTACTCATTTAGTGGAATGCACTCCTTTAATTCTGGGACGGTCCAGCGAAATGAGGCCCCTCACTTTCAATCGTTTGGGTTATGCAACGCCCTCTTTAGTTTGCACGCGGAAAACCCACAGCCGTAGCTCGTGACACTGCCGTGTTTTTTTCTAATTGGTAGCAGTGATACCAACGACGGTCAGTTTTCACAAAGTGGTCTCTCAAGCGAGCAAAGTTATGAAATATGTGGAGTCCTTTATATACGTATGTGCCTTCATTACATTTTGTGCACAAACATTTGGTTCCTGCACATCGAATTAATGCGTATCATAACATCTGACTAGCAGAGAACTTTGAGGGCGCAATGATCTTTCTCAGCTTGTTGACGCCAATGCAGGCGCTGTCCTGTATACCGTTATTTGTAAATAAGAAGCAGTAGCAGCCTGAGTCTTGATGTAAGATATAAAGGGTGAAATCAACAGATCTTTTTCACTTGTAAAATAATGCAAACTTATCGAGTTCCATTTTCTCTGTCCTTCCAGTATTGACAGGCGGTCCCTTGGCTCCCGACTCTACCTACGAGTTGGCCGAGTTTACTTTCCATTGGGGAAAGGAGGACGACAGAGGGTCGGAACATACCGTCAACGGCAAGGCGTATCCGATGGAGGTACGTATACCGCAATCATGTGACTTACTTGGAAATGAATGCTGTTATCGGCCCCGGGCGGGGCCAAGTGAGGAAGCAACTTTCCTAGCAACAGAGGCTCCTTTGGCACGAACTACACTTCGCTGGTTCACAAATGACTATTAAAAGCACGCGATACGGTCGTGTTGTACTGTGAACAAAATAGAACACTCCCCACAACATGGCTCTTTTCGACCGATGAGTAAGTGTGTCTGCCCAAAGTGGATACGCAAGCTTACTCATGAGAGGAATTCTGTCCAAGATTCTCAGATATACCTTGGTATACTTGTTCGGAAAAATGTCGTTTGTTGATAGAATATAATTTTAGGAGGCTTATTGTCTTTTCGAACAAAACGTGGAAAATGGTAGAAGTGAATGACAATGATTGAACAGCCCTTTGAAACAAGAGTAAAGAACACTCCCCCAATTGTTTTCTGTCCAAAAAGATCTCAGGAGAGATTAGCGAGCGAGGGAGCATTGAGATGTCAAAATAAATGACGATGGGGCAAACAAAAATGGATTAAGAAAGAATTGGCGAGGTGGTATTGAAAACCTGACGAATTGAAGGAGCATGCTGACAGTTAAAGATGTGGAAAGAAAGGAAAGGTTACGAATATGATGGACTTAAAAAAAACATACAGAGCGTTTGAATTTGGGCAGTTAGGCGTACACGAAAAATCTCAGCAAAGTGGCATAATGTGGAATCGTAAGTCCTTCAGTCGTTTCACACAGTCTACAATCTCAAGACAGTATCTCACTGTTCCAGTTAGCTTTCAATTTCCAGTTAACGGTCAAGAACAGTTTTGCATATCATCATAAATTATCCCCAATACAGAATCATTTGAATGGCCATTTACTCAAAGTAAAACTATTTAAAATTACTCCAAGGAAGAAGCCCCTTTTAAATCCGAAGGGGGGCTAGATTGGGAGGGTTCTTTGTGTTCGAACTTCTCGGCAAAGGAAAAAGTCGCAGAAAACGTCTAAACTCCGCTTGTCATGTTCAGACCTTTTTTGATCTAGAGACACACCCGTATCGACCACTGTTAATAAATAGCGCCCTCTTACAACAAATCACTTGGTGCTCGGTCCAGCGCAGCGCCCTCTGTGCGTTCTCTCTAGTTCCCCCCGTACTGATTAAGCCCAATGAGTTACGTAATAATGTAGAGTATTCATTGGACAGAGATAATTATTACAATAACAATGTCACAACATTCACGCGCGCATGACACGTGTGCGTCGAATGTATTACGCGTTGTTCAGGACAGTAAGTAATCGACATTATGACTGGCGCGTCGGTAGCTGTTATGAATTTCTTTTACAAGATTTTCTTAAAGGCATGTGCCCATCACAAGGCCCTTTAGGGTTGGGGGCAGGGAAACGCTGTGCGTGTAAATTGGAATGCGTAATCATGAAAATCAGTGTCACGTTTCTGTTACATTTCTAAAATGGGGGATTTTCGCAGGATTTGCTATATAAATATACCGATATGAGGACCTCCATATAAAAATAGCACCTTTTGTCTCGTGATAAGTTCTCTTTGTCCTATTAATTATGACTTATCGTGCCACCACGGGCCTGCCGAACTCATGCTTTTCTGATACGTGCTGTGCGCCCTCTCGCGTCTGCCAAAAATGACCCCCCACAGTGACGTCACAACACATGCCCGAGACAGAGATGGGAGCGCCACATGCTGGGTAGACCAAAGATGACAGGAATGCCTTCTTAAAACGTGCTCTAAATTGACTTTTTTCCCCTCAAGTATACGTGACGATATTTTTGTCTGCGAAAGCAATAAGATTTGAGCCGTTCGCACGATGAAAATGACTTTTTCAGCATTTCGCACTTCCAATCACAGCTGCTAAGTGCTCGGTCGGATAATGAAGGGGAATCTCTTTTCTACGAAATGGAGGTGGCCTGTAGTTCACCAATGTTAATATGTTCTCCATTTACCTCCGTCACAGTGTACTAGCAACATGGCTCTTTGTCATGAGCTCCAGCGCACCCCTTTCGCACCACAACACGCCTTACATTTCTGCGTGGGATTCCAGTGTTTCAGGGAATGTATTACTTTGACTTTCGTCGCAATGACAGTCCACCAAGATGAGGGGCCGTGCTTTTCTTGGGTCTAGAAGCCTCTGTGGCCAAAGGGGCCCTACCCCGGCCTATTAATTTTCTCTCTCATTCTCCGAACAGAAGAGAGAAAAAGATGAGAACTCTTCGCCTCTTTTCCCTGAGGACAACAAATGCAAGTCATAAGAACAACATGTAATATTTGCTGTCTGTTCCCATTACGATTTCATAGCTCGCTATACGGGCCCTACACTTGTAGATCTAATTGGAACAGAGGACCGGGGCAGTGTTAATATTGTGCGCCGAATAGTTGGGGGCATGACTCGGGGACATGGTAGTGTTTTATTGAATACCGGGGGATCGAACGTGAGCGCAGCTTCATAATTTCTCCTCCCCGTCGCTGCTGGGTTGCATGCATGGTGCCGAGGAAAAAAATAGTACTTATTACAAGTCACTTCCGCGATCACTGCTTGGGCCAGTATTATATTTTTTTTTCATCTTGTCATGGGAGAGGCGTTCATCTTCGGGATGGTGTTGGAGAATTTAGTTAAGTTCATTTTCTTACTTTACTGAATGTGTGTGGCTGTGGCAAGAACTCTTCTATGTCGTTTTTGCCTGGAGTGAGGCCTAAGCTAACAACTGTTACAAGTACGCACTGTAGGCACGCATTGCTAATAAACGGGTTTTTTTTGTTGAAAGTGCGGCTAAGGTTCATTGAATCCGTTTTTCCTTCTGACCTCTCAAGATCGTACTTTCCCGGGGTGATCCACTCTTGTAAAAAAAAAGAGCGAGAGAGAGAAATAAAGGGGGGAAAAGAAGAAAAGAAACCAGATAATGTGGTTTTTATTTCATCGATGAGTCACGGAGGAAAAATGGTGATGACGGCAGAGGTGAACATGGTGATAGTAGCAGAGATGGCGCCCTTGTCGCGGTTGTTCAGTGACATTGTTGAATTTTAACATTTTCATTGCGTTGAAATATCGCTGGTAGTGGCAGAGGCTGGAGCAATATTCCCAGTGCGGTGAGAAGAAGGGCTCACGGCTGGCGGAAAGATTTTTATTGGCTTTGAAAATAACCATAAAATTTGTGCTTGGTGGTTTTGCTGTGACTAGACCCTTCGAGGATGACAAAAGTGTCTTCGTTTTCGTGTTGTGAAATGCTTTCGTTGGCTTCTCAATGATTATTTTATGTAATTTCGAGGATTCGTTGTAAATTGAACCTTTGCGATGATAAGGAGTCGTGCTTCAGTTAGGTGAATCCAAATCGCACTGTACAGTCCTTGTTTGCACTCTTATTCAAAAGTTATAAGTAATACTGTTTTTCATCATTTTTAATTTCTTTTTGCCGTCGTGTTTTCCCCAGTCATTTTGTCTTTAAAGTACCGTGAGAATTAACATTTTGCCATTTAGCAGATGGTTTGGGTGGAAAATATGACTGGTTCGTACCACCTGGAATCACTTGAAGCACATTCCGTGGTGCTTAGCTGATCAAAGCGACGCATTCATCCACTTTAGAGTCGTCTGCTCTCCAGAAAATAAAAAAAGCGCGGGAGCCACTTCTAGGCGGGGTTCACAAACCTTGATCTTTTGTCGTCGTCTGCCTTTGCCTGTGTTGCCTGCATGCATCGACACTCATCCACCGAATCAAATGATTTGTTTGGAGTGTTTTTTTCCTTTTCAACTAGACAACAACCTGTTTAGTGTGCCTGGAATGGACGACAGACAATGTAGTACCAGCATGTAATTCAAGTGGGCTGGTCCCGTCCAGTAGCAAAAGAGATGGGTTGTTTTGGTAATGGTTATTTTTTTGTCACAGTTTTCTTTATGTAAAACTTGCCGATGATCCACCCGGAATGTTGCAAAAATAACAACGGGAAAACAATTTTGAGAGTGGCTAGATTCCACGCACCTGTGCCTTGATGAGTCCGCGAAACAAAACGAAGAGAATTGTCATTGAGCAGGGGGAGATGTTTTCTGACGGTTGAGTGACAGTGAAGGACTAGCCGCCTGACATTGCAGCGCGGTTGGGGGACCGGTTCCCTGTCGCGAACTGGCCCATTCTGGCTTGTTTCTTCGGAAGCTCGAGGAGTCTGTTTACACTCCATAGACCTGGGACCGACCCCCAAAAGACTGACAGTGTTTTGAAAACATTTTGAGTCAGGGGAGCGTGTCAGTCTGGTTGTCAGGAATGCCAATAAGTTGTCACACCGCCCGGCCGCGACCCGCGTGCGCAAGGCTGGTTGAAGCGAAGCCCGGTTCGCGGAGTCTGATGATTTACGGTCCTCGCTTGCTTTTCTTCGTCGTTGTCAAAGGGTCCCGACATTTGACCAGAGTGGGGCTTCATTGAGAACGAAAGAGCAAAACAAGACGAGTCTGCATTTGAGAATTTCACACCTTTATTGGGCTCTGGCTTCCGGAGTCCGGGTGAAAGATTGAGAGGAGCTTGTTTGCAGAAAAGGTCGGGGGGCAAGTGGAACAAACGCTGTTCCGGTCGTGCAGTGAGCCCGCTCTGTAAAAATATCGATTTCGCCCAATCTTGTTACTCCTTCAACAGTAAAATGGCATTTTGTCGCTGGCCAAACATAGATCATTCCCACCACCGCTTTGATTACTTGGCAGACACGGTAAGAGCATCTTTCCATAGCGAAATAGAAATTAAAAACCTGTTGGCATTTAGAAAGATCCTTCTTCAAAACGCACACCTAAGAGTAGTAGCTATAACTACCGGCGCGCCACGAAAGCAAGACTTTTTTCGCAAAATTCAATCCGTCTGAACTTTTGCCCTCCTTACATATTAACTCTCCATTTCGCACTGCCAAGTCTCATTCAAAATGTCTAATTTTGGTTTAACCTTTTCGTCCATAACCCCCAGACAAAGAGCGTTTGTAATCCCAGAATGCGGGCTGAAGACCGCCATCGTGACCTAAGAAATAATCGTCTGGGACCTGATTGTTTTCGGCTTAAAGTTACTATTAATCAAAGATATATTTTAAACATTTTAACCCTTCTGTATCTTTCAAACTATTTTTTACGAATATTTTAAGGTATTTGTCTAGAAAAATTATTAACGGTGTCCCATGCCTTAAAAACATACTTTGCTCAAACGCTTTTGCCTGTATTTTTCCAACTGATGTGTTGTGGAAAGGACAGCTTCTGTATTTTTGGCTGATACCATTTCTATTTTGTGCTTTGTAACGTTCCTTTAATACGTCACATCCCAAAAAAGTGTGGCGTACGAGTTTGCTATATTTGTATCGCGCGGGCGTTGTGCGCAGTGATGGTTTCTTAATATAATCTTTAAAAAACTGCCAAGGGTTATTAAAGCTGAAAGTGTGAAGATTAACTGCTGTCTTTGTGAAATGGATTAGTAATGCGTATAGACTTCAACAAACATGTTTTATCATAAGCCATTTTTGTATGTAATCTAAATGTAAATGAGGTTGCAAACCTACGTCTACGAACTTGCTAAGTCAGTGAGGGACGGCCAATCTATGGCCTGCCTAATGTTTCACTCGCACCGTCTACTTTCACTCGCACCGTCTACTCAATGAACACCCTTCGCTTTTTAGGTCCCTGTTTATGGAATGCCATTCCCGATGACATCAGGAGGACGTTGTCCGTGGGCCAGTACAAAAGAGCCCTCCTTTCCCAATATGTGACATAGCTTTAATCTTTTTCTGTACTTACGGTTAATATCTCCTTCTTTTATTTTATTATCTTTTAGTCGTCATCAAACATTACAATTTTGTACCGATAACCTTTTGCCGTCAGCTATTGTCATGTCTTTTATGTTTTGTCTGTTGTGTCTTTTTGTTCTTGTTTTGTTCTTGTTTGCTGCCTCGTAGTTGTTTGTATTGTTCTTGTTATGTCTTCTGTCTTAAGGGCTGTTTATACAAGCCTCTGCTTACTCAACAGCCCATTGCTCGGTTCTTTTCTCATTTGTACATGGACTGCTTTTCTTTAGCTCTAACGTTCTCTTTTCATGAAGTACATGTATCTGTAAAACGTTATTTATATCCACATTGTTAATTTCAATGTAATAAGTTTCTTTAATTTCTGATGTATTTTCTTAAGCTTACCCATTTTGTCAATTTCTATGTACTAAGTTCCCTTTATTATCTGTGTAATTTGTATTAAAAGAGTATGGAATAAACGTCTTCTTAAATCTTGAATCTTAGATTCCAGTCTCAATAAAAGGTTGCCCTGAAGCTTTTCATTAACATAACAAGAGTGGCAATATAGAGATACAAATACAAGATCAAAACACATTACAGAAACAGGATCGGTTGATTTTTAGTTCGCATCCCATCAAGTCGGCAGACGATTCCATAGTTAATAGCAAACGTCAATTACAACTTCCTCTCCACACCGTGCAAGTTTCATTTACCAATTACATTGATGGATCACCTGGTTTATTTCACCTTTGTTCACCCTAAAAAGTTATATTTTGTACTTTATTCACGCGAAAATAATAAAGATGTGTTTAGTTCCTTTTGCTTTGTTTGAAATAAATTATGGACACTTTATGTGTCTATTACAATTGGCATAAATTTTAGGATGTTGGCTTTTTACTTTGATTCCGTTGGAAGAGTGAGACTGGAGAAAATGACCCGTTGATATCTTTCTTTCTTTATTCATAATCTTATTCTCCACTAGTATTCCCCAGAAACTGTCATTAAAGTCGACAAGTAATTTGTGATCCGCTCTGTGAAAATGAGTCGTCAATCAACAGAGCCTCTGAGTCTTAGAAGTTTTAGTTTGTAAAGTGAGCTCTCTGTTACTCCGTGTGTTATCTGATGAAACGTGACGTTATGTGGGTGACAGATCTCGAGGGTTCACGTTGATTTAAGTGTATAGTGTGCAAATTTCTTTTAAAGGCCTTTAACTCAAATTGGTTTTTCTACTTCTGTCTCATTTTCACAGACCGGGTCACATTTATGTAATTAATAACTTCATCTTTAAATGTCGAATGCAAGTTTAAAAAAAAAACAAGTCCACATCAAATCCAGCTGTCTACAGACTCTTCGCTTTTCAAAGATGTAGTTTAGCCTAAGTTTGAAAGCAGTTACATGAGCATCTATCACTATTATCTGAGAAAAAAATTGCAGCGTTTTACCCAGAGCAAAAATTATACTTGAGGTTGCCCAAGTTTCTCGTTGACCGCGGCAAACCGCGGTCACAGCGCCAAATCACAACCGACTCCCCTACCCCATACTCCTGTGTGAGGTTTAGTTGGCGCATCGCTCATGAGTCTTGCAGTGAGTATAGAGTACAGAGTATAGATGCACAGTTGTATCATCGGAGTGGTTGGGCTGGAATGATGTTCTTATTTCACCATTTTACAGCTGCACCTGATCCACTGGAACAGCCGACTGTATGAGACGGTAGAGGAGGCAATGGGAAGAGACGACGGCATAGCCATCATTGCGCTCTTCATCCAGGTATGATTGAAAACCGAGAGATTTAACCAACGACAGGGTACCCAACATAAAGCCCTTCATCCCACTTCCCCTAAACAATGTAAAAGCTACGGAAATGTAGCGACGATTCTATTTAACGTCAGCGAATCAGTTCGAATCTTTCTTCCAAACTTGTCGTTCTTCGAAATATAAGCATGTTGTTGCAGCACGTGCTATTTTCATTTCTGCATTGACGCCCACAGAACTCATTTGCCGACTTAACGTGCGACTTGAAATCCATTCAGATCCAAAACAAAATCCGGCAGTCACTTTCTCTGTATCTTTGTTGAAACGTTGGTGGCCGACCGTGTCTAACCGAGAAGCATGGTTAACACCACCACGCTGCTTTTTTTCGTTCGTCAAAACGTTCTTGGTCTAACATTGCAAAAAATTGCCACATTTACCAGAGCTATTATGTCCCATTTAACTTTCATTAAAGCTTCGCCCTAAACTGCTTTTGAACATCTGTGGTAAGAAATTACATGAAATAACAGCTATTTTGGAGACATAATCAGCGAAAATTTCGGCCGAAGGTAAGTGCATGCCTGACGGGCATGTAATTGTGGGAAGATTATCCATTCCCCAGAAAAACAGCGTGAAAGAGTTAAACCTACGTGATATTGTCAATGACGAAAAACGCAGATCACGACAGCGGATGTTGCTTGGTTTAGACTCGTCATGCATTTTGGCGATGTGGGCGACATGTCGGCGGTTTTGCACCACTCCGATAAAACCACATCAGAGTGGAGCATTGATCATCATGACAACCGACTTCAGAGCCATGACCAGGCCCGAACTTGGACTGCACCGATCCTTACCTCCAGGACCCTCATTCACTGTTATTATCACGCTAAGAGTGCGAATTCCAAGGGGTAAACGCTCACTCCGTTCGTGTGAAAATTCACCCCTTCCAGTTGAAACTAGGGGCCAGACAAATTTGAGTGAAATTCCCTCACTCTGAAAGATCAAGACTTCACTCTACTTTCCACTGGAACTTTTCTCTAATTACATGTGTTTCAATCTGATTTGGGGTGATTTTTCACTCTATAACGTCTAGGCCTAGGCCTATTCCCGAAGTTGAACTCTTAAAACAGTAGATTTTAATAGATCATCGAATCTTGATTTGCTCTGAACTGAGGAACTTGCTTGTTGTCGAGGTTAGAAAAACCCACGACCGGATGTGAGCCTCGCCCTTAGAGAAAGCATCGTCTTCGACAGATTGGACGGGGAAAGAGGATGATTTTGCACACATTGCACCTTTCGTCGATTAGTGTTTGATTTTAGAATTCGTCACACACAACTCAAAAAATGGGTCATGAATTGATGCCCAACCTCTGTATTCATGTACGTGTACCCCTAAAGAACGGTGCTAATTCTAACTAAAGTTTGCATTCGGCAAGTTTATTTTATTCGTATTCATATTCAATTTAAAAGCAAAGTTTGGTAATTTTTTGAACGAAATAAACGAAATGTTAGAGATGAAATATTATTGTTGAATTCCAAATGAAAGCCGCAAAGGATCAAGAATAGGGACATTAGCCGTTTACCCTTTTAAAATGGCTCCTCGGTGCTAGACAGAATGGGTGCCAGGCGGTGGCCTTTAACTGAAAGGTCAGAGACAGTAGTCTTTCACACCAGCAATCTCAGTAACAAAGAATGCACTTGTGATACTGAGAACGCACGTAAGGCAGCCTTTCCTGCAAAGCATTTCCCCTTGTTCTTTCTTTCATGGGATTGGTAAAAAAAACTTGGCAGTTGCCCAACAGTTTTTATCAAAATATCATATTCTCCCGTATTAGACAGATGAAAGTCTGTTTAGCACCCAGACTGTTTGCCAACGCAGTGACCTCAAGGTGACCTCCAAGCAACGAATCCGTCACTTCGCCAGGTTAAAAGTCACTCCAGCTCAGTTCTTTTATCTGACTTGCATTGTTGGCTGTAAGCAGTCGCACTTTCTGTATTCTGTATATTTAGCATAAAAACAAGACACCAAAGTGTGTGCTGTCACGGTTTGGCAAGGAAGGCCCAGACCGAATATAGTCTCTGCGTTGACCGTAATGGGAAGTGAATTGCGCAACAATATCTGCACGAGAACAGTGAAGAGATAATGAGATGACACTGAGGCCAATTTGTCAAATCATCCGAGAATGGTTCTGTTTCCCTATATATATCGGCGGTTTGATCCAGGTGGAAGGCCACCGAGGTGGGAGTTTCATCATTACGGCATGAGTTATCTGTACGGTCGCCGGAATGTCTCGCATTGACACGTTGCCCTCCCGTGCCATCTCCGCTTGACACGAACACGGTTCGCTGTTGTGAGTATGCTCCGGGGCTGCCTCGACTTTTTTTGTCCCGGCAAAACAGGAGAATCAAACCGTATGAAAGTCACTTCCTGCCCGGCACCGACTCGTCAGGAAATACTCCGGCGAGATTGTTATTCCAGTATTCTTCCCTCGAAGTACTACTGTATTGTCTCCGTCTTCGTCCCCGTCCGAAGAGACTGCGGGATTGCACGGAAGGGGTCCCCCACGATATCGCCGCAATCTCCTGCGCTTTTGTTTGTAATCCCAATAATATATACCGACAGTAGAGCCGGTACAGGAAGTCCCTTCCGGGTATTCCGCCGATCTCCGCGGCTTAATAAGGGTCTTAAGAACCGAGCTCTATCTAGACGTAACCCCCCTCCCCCTCCGGTTTAGTGTCGTTTGTTTCTTCTTCTCGATAATCAACAATACCTGTGTCTTTTTGTTTTCGTTTCTTGTAGGTTGGCCGGGAGCACATGGGTTTACGGACTCTGACAGACTATCTAGAAACAGTACAGTCCAAGGTGCGTGTGGCCCTCCTGTTTTGATCGAGATGAGTCTTGTCCATGCCTGATATTATCAAGAAACTCACCCCTTTTTTCTTTTCTTTCAATCTATTTTTTTAAGGCAACCCGCTCTTAAATGTGATCCCTAAGGGCGTTTAGAGTCGATCATAATTATTGGACATCTTTTTTTTCCCTTCTCAGTCTCCAAAGATTTTGCTCTCTATTCTGTATCTCTTAATTTTCATTTCGCCGTAACCTGCGGGCCTCGTTCAGCCTAGGCATGTGAATTGTGTAATTAAATTTTTTTCTTCCGCGTTGCTCAAGAACGGGGGGGGGCATAATGACCTAGGGTCTGGCAATTCTGCCCAGGGAGGTGTTTTGTATTTTTTTACTCCTTTTTTATTTGACCAAGTAGTAGGGGATCGACGTACAGGGTAAAACCAGCGAGCACGGGCGGTGGAGACCGTCTGCTGCCGAGCGGCCCGGGCGCGAGCGTAACGATTGCAGTGCTCCGATCGGTGCTTTTTCCCCCGCGGGCCGGCACGGATCGCGCCACTCGGCGCTGCTACGGCTGCTGCCAAGTGTTTACAAGGCTCCGTCAGCGATTTGAGTCCTCCCTACCCGTCTGCGTGTTATATACGGGCTAAAAAACAGAATACAAGGCAAAACACGACTTCTCACCAATTATATTTTTTGACGAAAAAAATCGATAGGGCTGTCAAGCTGGCAAGTTGTTTTGGGGTTTTTTTTATTATTTTTTTCCCTTTTTTTCTCTTTGCTGTCCTCCGAGATGTAGGCCACTGGGCCACAAAGGATCGACAGATAGAGAGCTGCAAGGCGATACATTGACGTGCGGATTTTTTTTCTGTTTTATTGTTTCTCCAGTTTTAGGCCACATTTTGCGAGTTTCCTACGTAAACTGTCACTACGGCCGATAAATTTCCCGCACAAATCACGCCATTAAATTCAAAATGGCCTGTTTCCATTTTTTAACCTTGAAGTATTCCAGGTTCGGTTTTCGGAGTCCGTTCGTAGGGGAAACCAACTTAACATGGTAACCAATATGACCTAACTTCTCGCTTTGCCGATGTTTGAACAATTATTATTTACGATGAAAAATGGGTGACCGATCTTATAATATTAAAAGACAACTTTTGAAAACTGTGTTATATTTTGAAATAACAAAAGCCTCACGATTCGCAAATTGACTGCTTTCATATGTCGGCCATCTTGAATTGGAAATGAGGTAAAACGTTTCTTTTTGAGGAACCTGAGAGTAGACCTAGCAGCGACGAAGGAAAAGTTCAGTACAGACTCACCCCATTTTTTTGTTGAGAATAATGTAAAATATGTGATAAATTATATGTTAATTTGTAAGCCACATTGAAAAAACCTGCAAATGAGGCCGTGTCCTAATTACTTCGTTGTGATGGCCTGAAATTACGCAAGAGTCCGGGTAGTGGCCGCGACCAGTTCCCATACTGCCGTGCGTAATTTCAATTCATAGTCAAGTAATTCGGACATGGCCATAGGTGTGGAAACCAAAATAGTCTTAAACCATCTCATTTGACAGATTACATTGAATATGACAGATTCAGGGAACAAGACAAAACATGGCTTCCTCTTGAATAGGCCTAAGGTTGGTGAGAAAATGAACACGCCCTCTCAGCCTTTTAATAAAGACATTATCTCATCCCTTTCATAAAAAAATACTATGGTAAAGCTAACTATGCATTCGAGTTACCAACATTCGAGTTAACAACATACCATCTGAAAAAGCAGGCCGTCGAACACACGAACTGCTTACTGCCTCTCACCCGCTTCGCTTGTAGTCAGGAAAAACGCCCACAAAGTTTAAACCAGAGCAGGTTAGGTGTCCATGTAATTAAGTATGGCGACAATAAAATTGCCAGAAGCTGGTATACGATGTAGAGTATATTTTTAGGCTTGAGTTGTCTTCAATTATTTTAAAGTTATGAGTGTGTAATGATAAAGCTGAGCTTAGTAAGTCCTGTTGTTCGTGTTTATCCTAGAAGAAAAAAATGAAGTAAAGCAAGTTGTCCTATAATACTTATTGTGCACCGATGGACACTCGGTCTTTGCCAACGATCAGAAGGCTCAACAGGTTCTCTGAAGTACACTCATCAAGTGGGGAGTGGGCGGCCAGACAACCTGTGCGACACGGTGGACAGTCGAGGAGAAAAAAAGGCAAGGAGAGAGACAAGCGAATCGCTCGACGGACATGGGAACGTTGCGTTCAATAACAAGATCGCATCCTGAATGCCAGTGTCATATTGGACGTCGTGTCGCTGAAAGCATATATCCATTGCTTGACGTACTTTTCATCGTCCGGGATTTCTATAGAAACCTCCCCCCGGCCGCCTCAGTCATTGGTCTGTACTTTCCCGTGTGTAACAACTGTAATGCGATTCCAATATAAAATTCATTGGGGCGGGAGTGTGCTTCCCCCCCCCTCTCTCTCTCTTTCTCTCTAACTCTCGTCTCGTCCGTATACCTTCTAGACGTTTAAAACCAGTATGAGCCATTCAGCTCCTGCCATTGTTGCCTGCAAGACAGCGTCGATGAAGTGACTAGCAATTGAAGGTAACAAGAGTTCGAGAAGCAACTCCAGCTCAAACAAACAAATCCCCCGCCACTGAATGACACAGTCGCATCAATTAAGCGAATCTCCGGGAGTGTAGCTCTCCATTGCTATCTCCTCAACCTCCCCCCCCCGGTTTATTACACGGTGCTCGTAATTCGCGGCACCGGTGGTGAAAAGAATGTGTCCAGCGCGCGAGAAGGGGACGGGACAAGGGGAGAAAAGCCCCCACAAAGACCCCTGATGTAAACGATACTTGAGTCTTGTTACTACCCCTACCTCAGCCGCTGCAGCGCGCCAATAAAACGGCCGGAAATCCTGCCAGTTACCATGAACTGATTCTTCACTGGCTGAATGGGCGTTCAAAAAAACCCAGGGAACATTGAAAGCCGGGTGAACAAGGGCCGATCAAATCGCGACGGTTTTTTTTTTATTCCCCGCCTTAAAAAAAAGTGACGAGGATATTATGCGAGGGCCTTTTCAACGGGCCGTTTTTCTCCCTCTCTGGGCGGCCCAAACACTCCCAGGCGTGCGCGCCAATGTGAATTGGATGAGGCTCTTTCCGGCGTTTTGACCAGGCACACACTGTTAAAAGCGCCGTATAATGTTTCAAATTGAAATGAAATTAATTTAATCGTGGTTTTCATTAGTGGCTGTTTCGGTTACTCCCCCTTTCAATTCTCGGTGGCAAGGAGAAGAAAAGGGGGCCACGACAGGCGAGGTCCCCAAGTCTCAGCCGCGCGCTGCATGTAACTTAATTATTCGGTGCCTCTATAGGCTGTTACCCGCCATTGAAACCCCGCGATCAGCCATGTTTGAGTTGCAACGTCGGCAGCTAGAAGTTGTAAAACAATCTCGCTAATTTGCTGTTTATTTGATTAATGGAGGGGAGGAGAGAGACTGTACGATGGGCTGGGGAAGAGAGTGCCTGTCTCCCGCCCCTTTTTTAAATAAAGCCAAGGTAGACAGTCAGCGGAGATGAGAGCGGGCGAGTTGGGAAAAAAAGGACACCGTTTGTCTGCGGGGAACGTTGCTGTGCATATTTAACAGCTCCCCGTCGTCGTGCAATGGGGCGCTCGTCTTCACTTACCGCGGCGATATTTTCATAAGCGCAGCAGAGTGAGCTAATTATTTGGTCTAGGCGAAGCACTCCCCACATCCCCGGGACTGCGGAGAGTGTTCCTCCGGATGCACTTCATTCAATTACCCCTTTAAAAAGACTGTTGGCTATAAATGTATCGATGACTCGAAACGTATACAGCTGGTGTACAGTGTTCTCATTTCAACGTTGTTTTGTACACCAGTTTTTCCCCCGAAGCTTCTCGCCTCAGTATAACGTAAAGCACTTAGTTGGTCAAGTTTGTTTGTGTCGCAACGCATCTCAACACTTCCCTACCCACTTGTGACAGCTCCCAACTTATATCTCTTTTCATCTCTTTCGCCCCACGGTTGTCCGATACTCGATCCGCAAATTGTACGGTATTCGTTTCTACACAGCCAACTATCTTTTGAACTGCATTATATCGAATGTCGCCGACTCAAGTCCGGCCTGTCCGTAGTTTTTAGGCAACTCCAGATCCCCAGTGGAGCCGTATTGGCCATTCACATGATGAGCACATCGAATGGGATTCTGAGAATCTTTCCTACCGTCGCTATCCCCTAATGAATTGAACGGCCGATCCGGAATTCGCTAAAACTGGTATTGTATGTCCAAACGACAAATACAGATGAAATGAAAAAGATCTGTAAAACTGGTACGTAAAAACTAGTTGCTAGGAACTGGCTGCTCTACATTTTGTCTGTTTGGCGAGGTACGGTGACAATTAGCACTGTGCGCCACAAACACAAAACGAGGCTTTGGTGTCCCATTCGTACGACACCTTTGCGAATGACACGGAACATTTCTGGTCAGTTTTCTATTAATTCGATCGCAGAAGGAGGGAGCTAGTGAGTGCGAGAACACTCGTGTGCCACTCATTCGTCAAAGCAGCGCCACTTGGCTTGTAACATTAATGGCCAGGCAGGCTGGAGATCGAGGCTAAGTGCCATTAGGTCTTTGTATATCTACCACTTAGCCTCCTTTTAGTACCTTATACCACCCTCTGGTGGTGATTATTTCCGAACATTGTGCAAATTGTAATGTCTCTTGTCCAACCTGGATCGGATCTATGGAGCCAGCGAACTAGACTGAAGGCCTATAAGAGAACTGCGTCATTTAAACGTTTACATGAGACCTGAAATAATTCTGTGACCAAATAAATGCCAACGAATTTCCGCAACATGCCAATTATGGAGGAGAAAATAATGAACTTGAACAATTCAATCTCCAAAATATTTTCTGATGCAGAGACGCACCTTTATTGGAGATGGTGGCGATAGCCATGATGACGTAAATCAGAAAACGTTTGTAGCAACCATCAGACCTACAGGGAGTGAGAGGCAAAATGATTGTTTAGATTTAAGCGTTAACCACGTTGTATCTACCTCACGGGTAATCAGACACTACGGAATCGCACGGGTTCATGAATATTAGATTTGGACAGCTTCTTTGCCATTCATGAATAATGGATATCAAACCTATCAGGTCCAGGCTTTCAGCTTATCTTATTGTCTTTCTACCTCATCACTATAATGCACTGCCACTTTTAGTTGAAACTTGGTGTTTAGATAGAGCTAGCGACTTCGATAACCTGTTGTTTCCTACATGCACTTCACACTTCACGCAACCTTTCGTCAAAATGTACATTTCTTACGCAGGACATCAACCGAAAAACCGTCAAGGTCCACAGAAAAAAAATGTGGTGACTTTTAGGTTACAATGTCATATATTTGAGGCGATAGTATAATGCATAAATCATTATTTTTTATGCATTTACACACCCCTTGATAATCTTAACAGACCTGAAGACGGAAACCCCGTAATACTTTCTCTCTGATAGCACCACAGCTCGTTTATCTAATTTTATATCGCACCGTGCCTTGCTGCTCTACATCTGTGGCACGATTTCACAAAAACTGTATCACAGTAGTTCGAAACAACCAGTTGAAAATACTTCGGTGATGTCACGGTGAATTAAGAAAAACGTCATGCAATTAAAATGGCCATGGTGAGTCGTTGATTATTGTGTTACTAAAAAAAAAAGTCCTGCCGCGGATGCCATGTGTAAGAGTTGCTAAATTTTGGAGGAATTCTTTTTTCCTCTGTGGGCGTGTAGTTTATCAGCCATAATTCGCATGACTCGGACGCAAAGTGAACGTGCAAGCGGATACGATTAAGTATGGAAACAGTAAAAGTTACACCATTGTTTGACATAATTCAGACTCATACCCCATTAGAGTCCTCGACTGAAAAAAACTGCAAGTGAACGAATTCAGGAAAAATCTGGACATTTAAGTCTCTTTACATAGGAGTGTCCATATTGAATTAAGACGCAGAACATCAGATGGGGCGACCTCTTGTCATTGAATTTTATGTCCATTTTAAATAATGTAAAGTTGGGCACCTGTCAGTTAGATTCATTCCCAATAAGCTTTTGGCGAGTTAAATTTGAATAAAATCTTGTACACTTAGTTATTTATTGCACATAAACGTAACAGTTTGAGTTTCCCAGACTACAGACCCTGTTGCTATACTCGTGATTCCGGGTAAGCTTTTGCATAGCGACCACCGTTTCTGGAATGGACTGGTTCCTTCGTGCCCTTCTTTATCCATTGAAAACACTGTATTGGTGCAAGGCATTTCTATAAGCAGAGGCTTGCCCCGATTCACGAGGTGTATAGCAACCGTGTCTTTAGTATGCTAGGATTGTTATGCTGACCACATATAAAGAACTCAGGGTACCATATTTTATTCAAATTTGATTTACATAAGGCTTCCTGCCAAAGTATCATTCCCCACAGTTGCGGGCAAATTCGTCGCAAATTCTTCGCAAAGTATGGAATAATTATGCTAATTGACCAACGTAAGTTCGCACCAATTGTCGGAAAGTTTCCCGATAGAAATTTTTTCCATCGGAAGGAAGTCCCAAGCATCGTTACATGCCTCCCACTCAAACCTAACACGAGACAGCTGTACCATCAGTCGAACGTGTCCACGTCGTGGCATTGAAAGCTATCTGTAATGGCTTTTTTTTAATACAGACCTCTAAAATGCTCCTTTGTTGTTCCAGTTAACGTAATTCTCAATGTTTTCTTCACTGTTGTTAAGGATATTTTGCTGCCTGTTTTAGTTCACATGCTAATGTGCATTTCCATATTCACAAGAAAAACTGTGATGTCATCGCAGGAAGAAAACCTCACCGTTACATTGGTTTGTGCACAATTACTGCATATCTTGTTTAGATTTTGCGGGTCAAATTAGCTCTTCTTAGGTGATTCATTGTTGTTTCAGTAAGAAGCAATAAGCAAACAAGCAGTCCTGTCTTTGAATACTTACATTGAGTATATTCTGGCTTCACACTTTGAACAGAAAAACGTACGCAATGAACCATGTCTTCCCTGGATGACGTAACGACAACAGTGCCCTCAGTTGTCCAGGAAAGGAAATATAATTTCAAATGTTAAAAAAGTGCACTTTTTTATTGCATTTAATATTAAAGGTATACCAACTAGGTTTCATACATTGAAGAAGAGAATGAAGTTGCAAAAAAAATTGTCTAAGGAAATTTCATTGTAGCGACACTTTAAAGAAAGGATATCCTGCAGTTTGGGCGCGAGAATTGTTCTTATCAAAGCGACGCTCTTTCCTGCGTGGTTCCAGTCACGTGGGTTTCCAGCAATGCGTATTTCTTCGTTAGGTATCCAGTTTTCGTTCACCATGTTGAATATCAGCGACTTGTGAAAGATGACCCTAACATATACCAACTTTGCGGGTTTCGTTACCGAAAAAGTCCACTCACCGTGGTCCCACAGACCGCAATACATTCCACGAGATCCATTGCATATTTTAGGTGATGCAAGGGATCTGCCGTGTCTTTGATGGCAAGCAAAAGTCTCGCTCACCCCCTCCCCAATCGCTCTGGCCTCGTTTACGCTCTGTTATAACCTGACCAGGAATTAAAGAGGAATTGGATCGGGGCAAGGGGTTTACGCAGTACAGCGGGGGATATAGTTATAGGCTGGCTTTGTCTGAGCTCCTCTTGCAAGGTCATGGCTCTACCAAGTTCACGTCGATCAACCACGAGGTATAGGGGGCAGGGAGCAAGGTTCCCGGCTGCTCTACGAGATCAGCAGTCGAATTTTAGGTTGACCATTCCTTCATGTTCTTGACCATTCTGTTGCTGACCGAAAATGCCAATATGGACATCGCCCTGATTGTTGACTTATCTTATCCCTATTTTTGCCTCTCAGTAACTTCCATTTACATCTATAGCCATTCATTTACATAAAATAAAGTGCTTAAAATGGAAACAGAGTTTTACAACCAGTTTCTACAAACGGTAAATCGACACTACATTCTTATGACTTTAGCAAATGGCTCTAGGTCTTTCTATCTGTCTGACACCGTCTTGCACTTTGCGGCTGCAGATGGTTGTAAAGAGGCTTTGGGGGATTTCGGACTTTTTTTCAAAGTTACTGCGACTGTCGTCACAGATATGAATTTCTCAAAACCTATTTTCGTCAATTTATTTCCCTTTTCTAGGGCAAGAGCATCTCCATCACCACGCCATTTCATCCTACCTGCCTTTTACCGGGTAAGATTCTCCGCGTCAGCCTCTTTCGGCAATCAAGCTCCGCAGATTTCAATAAACTAGCTTCTGATACAGGGCACGCCTTTGTCGGCAGGGACAAATTTTCGAGATAAACTAGTCAACGACTAAACGTGTCTTTTGCCATTTTTGTGGTGGTGGGGTCTTGGTATAAATGATGCAATTTCGACATACTGAACTAAGAATGCCAAGGAGAATTTGCGGTAGACCTATTTCCAACTGGCGATCATTGGAAAATTAATGACTGTTCTTTTTTATTGTGTGGCTGTCCGTAAGATGGTTGAATGTGATTGCCCAAAGCATGCACACTTTCCTCATCAAAATAACTACGAATTTCCTCAGCGTCATAATTCATTCCCCGAGTATGTGGCACTCATCAGAGTAGATAACATAAATATTTCGAAGAGGGGAATAGTACATTGATCCCTGCTTGTCAAATTTTTTGTCGACAAAACTATCCGAAATGCTCAATGACAACTCATAGGGAGCTATTTTTTCTCAAAAGTGCTGATCCAGAGGTCAAGTTCGAGAGCGATCTATGGTTAGACCATACGTTTCTTCTGTTGTAACCATAGGCAAGCCTCTTTTTGTGTGAAATCCCATTGTGGCCGACATTTTTCCTTTCTTTGCAATCATAAGACCCCACGAGACCAACACAAGACTTTCAGTCTAAATTGAAGCCAAAAAACTACATGTACTCAAGTGAACTGCAATGGAAGCATTCCTTGGTCATTTTCACCCTGTTAGTTATTTGTCATAGTAGATAGAGCACTAACTTATTGCTGCTTTCGCTTGTCAATGTTTAGTGTCGCATCATTAGCTGCCTTCATACTCAAGAATGGAGAAACTAAAAACAAAAAATACGCAACCTTCTCCCTAGTTTTAGTTCCAAATAGCCGACCAGAATAGCCACTGAAGTTGATCGAACTGTTGAGAACGATTTTTCGTGCTCGAATTTGCTTCAACTGTAAACTCCAGAAAAGACACCTTGCTGCTTTGCCTTCAAATATTTTGACTCGTCGTGGGTATAAAAGTCACTTGTTATTCATCAGTTTGTTTTTTTCTGTGATTCTGTTTGGTTTTGCCATGTAGATCCCATGCTTCGAGATTTCTGGACTTACAAAGGGTCCCTAACAACGCCGCCGTGCAACGAGAAAGTCACGTGGATTATTTTCCGTTATCCATTGACCATATCGCACACTCAGGTATACGGGTACCCCAAGAAACGGCCTTTCTTTCCACATCAGCCCGGCCGCATATCCACTTGCATATCTGCCTGAAATCTTGATCCGTTTTGCCGGTAATTGCAAAACAGTATGCTAGGCTGGCTGGTGTGAAATCCTGTCCGCCCCACGCTGCACGCTGGGAAAGCATGGGCTGTAAAATTGGGCAGGCGTAATTTCTCCCAAGATTTTATTGGAACATTTTGTAAAAACCATCTAGAGCCTTTGTGTATTTTAATGACTCAAGACGGAAAAACAGCTCACATCATTGTGTTGATTTTTTTTTTTTTTTTTTTGCTCCCTTTGTTTCCCGCGCAGATGGAAGAATTTCGAAGACTCAAAAACTACCCCAAAGGTGGCCATCCTGCACTGGATGATGACGGCTTTCTGGCAGACAACTTCCGGCCCACCCAACCCCTCAACGACCGCGTGGTGCGAGCCTCTTTTCAATAAAACAAATCAGGAAATCCCAGTAATCAAAACGAATGATCTTTTTTCGAATTTTCGTCGTTGTCAAGCTGCCCAAGCCACGTACCCTACGTGTCTTAAAGACATCCTGTAGTATGCCTACGTCTCAAGCAAACGTTATCTGTATGTTGAGTTCACTCGTATTTACGTTGTGTAAAGCATATTTTGTTGTGAGTCTGCCTATTGATGTTAATAATTACCGGTAATGTTTATTGCGAAGATGCAACACCAGCCCCTGGAGTTGTCATATTTCACAAGGGTAAAGTCTAGTCAGCGGACAAACATAGGCTGGTACCTATGACGTGTATCCCACGTTACGTTGGTGTTCATTTTACTTGTTGTCAAGGAGCACGATCCCAGAGGCGGGTGAATGGGGATTCGTGTTGCCTGTGAGAATCTGTTCTTTTTTCGATCAAAGTAAATAAAGAGGGTTGCTCTTCTTTTCAGTGTCGCGTTGCCTGTAGGATTGGGTACCGTACGTTCTAGTACCCAACCATTTTCTTTTTCTATTGCAATCAAACAAACTGTGAGCACGCATCACTGTTGATGGTATACGTTGTTATCTTGCAAAATGTGTGCACATGAAGAGTGACGCGACTGACTGAATGTGTACCCCTGGTTCTTAAGGCTGTTGTCTGCTTGAAAGGTTGCTGGAATATGACGGATGCTGTTTCGGGATAGGAACAGCGATCAAAGTACGCGGCAAACTGAAAGGATGACTACAAGTCTGCTGATTTGGGGAACATTGGAGACTTATGTAGAAATTCGTATAGCCTGAGAGAAAGCGATGTGAGCATTGAGTAAAATCTGAAAGATTAAGTATAGACGTATTTATTATTCACATATTTGTAGTCGCGAAAACGCACTCTGGTATTTGTCGAAAGATCAACCATTGATCCTCCGAATTTTTCCTCTTAAGCACACTGTCTAATGTGGCATTCTGTGACAGATTTTCACGTGCATTTTGTGGAAAGTTGTCTGAAGCATTGGTCTTTTTCTTACCCTTAGACGTGAAATATCACGTAAAATGTCATTAAATTTGTATTGTAACTTTATTGGCTATATATTCGATTTGTGAACTTATCTGAAAGTTGCGGTTTACTCAAGAAAGACTTACCTTATTTCTTCACAAAAGTATTTATTTGAGGCGTTTGGGCCTGGCGTTAAGATTAATAATGCGTCACAGGGTTGCAAGAATACGGAAATGCATTTGTCATGTGCTTTTCTGTCATCTGAATTTCTGAACTGAATTCGTGATTCCATGGGTACTAGGTATGTGTTCTCATCTTGTACTTAGTGCAATCGAACCTGATTAAGAAGTCCTCCGGGCTTCACCGATTACCTTGTTATATCGGGAATCTTGTATTATCAGGAATGATAACAATGAAAAACAAAGGACTAGAATCTAAAAATGTCTTTATTATAAGCACATTTTTGTAATAATTGTGCTCTTTTTATGAAGGTTCGACTATACTTTCTTCTAAATTGCTGCAATTTATACTTAATTTTGCCGCTTGAGGGCGTTGTATGTCTAATGTTACATTTTCTTCAAGTGTGTATAGGTAGGCCCCTATTACAAAATGAAGACACACGATTAAGACAGAAAAAAATCTGTTTCGTCGTCTCAAGTATGGATTTTCCGGTCCCTCTTGGAGAGTCTGCTTTATTAACTCGAGTGGAAGGAGGGGTAAAAGATATTAACATCACCCAGGAGACTTGCCCGGAGGCGAGGGAGAACGGGGCGTTTGTGCGAGCAGGCAAAGAAGGGCTTCAATCGGCCCGTGAGTCAGCCGTAGTGCAGGCGTACTTCCTTCACCCACCTTTGTCATGACAATTGCTGCGATTCACGGTGGCCTGGCCATTCGATCTTCCATCAGTCTTGGCACTTCCATTCAATGGACTGGCCACTTACTGCCAGCAAAATACTGAGCCACTGCGCTCTGTCGCTCGAGGATACAGGCTAGCGAGTTCCTCGGGGACTGAAATAATAGCGCCCTCTATTGAAATGAAATTAAAGACCTTTTGTGTTGTGAAGACCAAACGTTCTCCCCTGAGTACACAAGGAACGCCAGAAATAACATGAGTTGCATCACGTCCTCAAAATGTAATAAAGGCTTTGCGCTAATCTTTTTTTTAACTGACTGTCGTATAAAAACGAGCACGCGCCTGTTTTATTTATCGTCCTAACTACCACTACACAGTGCAGGGAAAAACTTTGCATACGGAGTGTCCCAACAGGTTGTCTGTTGGGTGATCATAATACACAGGGATCATATTTTCTATTTATTTGGAAGAAATCTTTTTTCTCTTTCAACTAATTAGACATATTTAATAGAACAACGGGTCAAAGATTGAGAATTGTAGATGAAAGTTAATGTGATAAATTTAAAAGGCCTTTCAATTTGAAGGGTTATGAAAGAGCATATGTTCGGAAGTTCCTTCGTTTACAGCATTCTAGAACATAAGTTCATTCCCAATGCCGTCGTTTTCCTATCCTCACTAAAAGGTTAATTTATCATACGGTGTTATCCCAAACCACAGTCTTCCTTTGTCCTTTTTTGCGTTTGACATTTTTACCCTGGTTTAAAACTCTCAATAGTCTCAAGTGTACACGACCTCTTTTGCCAAAGTATTTAGTGACGACTTTGTGGAGTCGGTGGCAGCAATGGCGGCTTTAGTAGCGGATGAAAAACTACTTAGTGGTCGAACCAAAGCATTCTGGTGCCGTCGAGCACCATTTCTGTACTCTCCAGAAAAGTAACCAAGATATATATCACTGTCAAAAATCTCCCCAACATCAAGAAACGTGTGTGCGACAGCTGCGAAAGGGTTTGGCGGCGTTCCGATATCGTACCTCTCGTATAACTGCAAAAGGTTAGCGCATGGTCAAGTTGCCGCCTCTGCCGCCTGTTGCAGGTCGTTGTCGCTGTCTGTCAAAATGTTAACACGCTCTGTCACATCAGCATTCAAATCGCCAATATTAGCTTAGCAGATGTGCTGAGTTTGAAACATTGGTACGGGTCTCCTCTGTTGACTGAGGGGACCAGACCGCTATAACGCCCTCATGGGTGTCCATGCAGTGTGCTCGCAACCTGAGCAGTACTGCTCCAGTAGCTGAGCAGTACTGGAGGGAGCGTTCGTCCAAAGCCTTAAAATAGCCACGATTCACACAAGCTGTTCTCTGCTACTTCGTGATTTATGCTCCTGTAAGGCTGTTTGAGGATGAATTACAGCCAGACCTCTTCAAGGTGAGGGTCGAGGTTTGGCGATGCCTATAGGTCACAGTTATGGTATTTTTGTCGCTATAAACCATGATTTATCAAAACTGCTTAAGCCTGTTTTAGAAAAAAAATCGTCCTGTACCCCAATGTTTTGACTACGGATATATATTTCACTACCCAACAAATGAAATATCATGCCATGCAGAACGGATGCGTCTGCCCCCTTGAAGTAATTTATATGATGTGCGTTCCCTTTGTGATACGAGTTTTTTGGCCTTTCGTTTGATAATTAAAGATAGTGCTTTTGACTAAGTTTCACATGAACACGCAAAACTGAACGAAGTGAAATCCTGCATCACTTAAAGACAATGGTTGAGAATTTGGCTCATACGGGTTATTTGTTCAAATATCGCAGTGTGGGTTGGATTGGTTTATAGTCCTTTACCTCATCCATCAAAGCCGAAGTTGGGAACTACTCACCCCCGTGACTTATTTGTACGTTATCTTTTGCCCCCCCCCTTGTTGTGTCCCCAAAGCAGGTAGTGGCCCTCTGCAGAAATTCCAGTGGGTGCCCCAACAGACTCTGCAATTTCGCCACTTAAAAATTCTAGCCAGACTTGGGATTTTTCTGTTATTTTTTTTTTGGGGGGGAGGCTGAATTGGAGTGTTTAGCGAGAAGGTAACCGTCATTTTCAGTCGTGATTAGTGTCAGAGCAAGAAAACAGACGGTTTAAAGCTTTGGGCAAACTTGGGGAAACTGTACCGCCGTTTGGTAAATGATGAAATTGTTGGCAGGTGTGAATAAGAGGACACCCTTTCCTGTGTCAAATATGTTGACAAGACAAGAGAACATCTTTAGTGCTCGTCTCCGGCTTATTGTATACCCGGAGGCAGCGATGTCTCACCTATGTCTCATCGCAGCACAGGAGCTATTAGCATTAAACTGTTACCGAATCGATGGCAGGCGTGTGCGAGGAATTCGGCGGTTGATTTGAGATGATCTGAAGTGTGGGCCCAAGCGTCGCATGCATATAATACACACACATACGCTACGGCTGCTGATGATATTATTGCCTTCGAGCCGGAGCCGTCAGCCTGCCAAATATCGAGCCGCTATTCAAATTGATGCGGGATCGATCGATGCTGGGAGGGGGGGTAGGCGGCTGACCCCCGGGGCCTAACCTTCCCGATTTTTTGTTATGGGGTTTCCTTGCGACCGTGGAACACAATCGGCTCGGGGCCCCGTGTCGTCACGATGTTAGGGTCGAGTTTGATCAGAAGCATGCCAGCGTGCGAGTTGTGTATAAACGGTTTACATGTTCTACGAAGCAAGGGAGCTTCATCGATGATGCCGGGTTAAGCCACCCCGTATTCACCCTCAAACATCTTCTGTCAGAGAACCTTAAGCGTCATCCCGAGTAGGTTTATACAGCGAAAGCAAGGTCTGCTCTTTGCAGAGGCGGTCCTTGTCGCGACATCAGACCGACCCGCTCAAATATCCCATGCTAGTTGGGTCTGTGTACCCAGGGTTGTGTGTCGGTTTATCTTTGCTTCAGGTGAACACACCGTTTAGACAAAGACGGAGGCAGTCTGGCAAACATAACTGGACGGTGTGATCCGTCGTTTGCCCCTTTAGCCAGGCCGATGAACGGGGCTCAAGGCACGTACGTTCATGTCAATATCCCCCGACCAGGCTATCGCCAGACCAACGCCTTTGAAACCTCAATTTTAATTTAAGCACATTCAGAGGCAAACGCTGCATCGGTCTGTTAGTTTATCGCCTTTCTTTTAACTGTTTAAATCAATGCATGAGATTATTTCACTGTAGGAAGGCTTAGAATAGGTTATTGCGCACGTGACCAGGCACCTGGCGATATATAATTCCAGAGTTGAAGGTAAATTTTGGAAATAATTGAACTAATAAAATGGGAAAATCGTTCAATAAATTCCATAAAAAGAAAAAAAATAAAGCTCCTGTTGTTGTTGTTGTTGTTCAGACTGAAAATACGGAAAGCCACTATTGTCAAAAGCGTCAATGGGCGTGTCAAACATTTTCCTCCAAATGCCACTACATGTATTTGTAAAAAAAAAAAGCTTATGAAAATACTATCGGATCTCCCTTCAAATTTCACATACCTCAATAGCATAGGGGCCTAAGCGTTGTCAGAAAACATCTAATCCCTATACCATTTTTCCGGGTTTTCTCCCACCAATGCAAACACTACCGCAAAATGCATCAAAGCATCGCATCAAGAAACCACTTCGTCCAAAAAGACAAATAAAGGCTCCTCTTTTTACTTGAAAATAGAACATGATGTTTTTACATTGAAAATTATGAAGAAAGACTAATGCGTATTGAAACCAAAACTCCTGCATACCTTCTTGGCCATTGTATTAGGGTTATCGCTTCCCAAGCTTCCTACACAAAACGTGCAGCACTCTGATGGGCTATGTGCCTAGCTGCCTGTTTCCCTTATAAATTCACGGATGGTGATAAGAAAATATATAGACGTTTTTCCGTAAGAAAAGGTTGATTCTCGTCGGGGAAAAGACATTGGATGTGTATTTGTGACGATTTTAACTGAAGCAAATCTTACACGCGTAGCTCGATATTCGTCTCGGTATAAAGATCGCTACCTTCTATACATCCTGCGTATTTTTCCCTTGTTTTAATATCTGGGTCATTCCATGAGGCTGGGGCACAATTTGTGACGGTGTCAATTGTTACATGGGTTCCATAAAAATAGAAAGCTATTTCCCTGCATGTGGATTCCAAATTGACATTGTTACACAGCTTGCAAGGCTAAATACAAAAGTGTGTTATCTTTACAGAGTAAATGACCTACTCTACAGGCCATGACAGACGGTAAAAGTTACCCATGTAACAAGGACATCCATCTGTTTGACAGCAAATTATTATTACCTGTTTGCATGTTATAACTACGTTATTTTTAAGTCAGAATAACCCCGATTGAATTGTAACTACGTTTTTGGCAGAGTCTTAAGAATTGTCGATCTGAAAATCCTTCGAAATCCCTTTTTTAATGGAACCTGCACCATTTCGATCTTATCACCATATCTCTGTCTTCAGGATAACGATAGTCAATAGATTTATATTTGCTGCTCACAGAGCCCCCCCCCCCGTTT
>NW_019091370.1:2453620-2478496 GCF_001949145.1 Acanthaster planci | reverse complement strand
CCTTTTTTTCCTGCAGCCCCGCCTATGAGATCCGAGTCACGTTGTCCCCCGATATGTATTACGACCTCTGTGTCACAAGTGCTTGGCCTTTGGTAAGAGCCCCCCCCACAAGAACAAACCAGGATGCATATGTTTCTCTGCGTACACGTTACATTCATGGTAACGTCCAGATCTAGGTTCTTACAGTGATCCCGTCATTGTCTTGAAGAAATGCTCAAAACGATGCGGTCAACAATGCCTGCATTCGTGAAGAGAACAGACGTTCAACAGGCAATCACATGCGAGCCAAAGACAAATGGCTCCAACTTGTAGCGAAGCATGGGCTGCAGTGTGTCTGCCCGTGGTTCTCCATGTTCTGGGCTCTCGTGCTGGATGCCAAAGTTCGGTAAAATACACCGTTGGATCACGGAACTGCGGGTATGTTAGAAGGGCCACTTCGGACTCACGGTCTGCTACATAAATAGTCTCCCCACGTGAACGACAAAAGAAAGCTAGAAGACCATTGGCACCAGGTAAGATCTATGGTTTTTCACACGCATCGCACAAGACACCGTCGGTACCATTGCATTGTGGCACCAACATTGCTTCCAGTACATGTACATGTACATGGATATTCGGTGCTGCACTGTGCGCTTGTTGGAGGTTCGTCCGGAACCCAGCTCTTTCAACCCCCCGGGGCTGGAGACTGACTGGTCAATGATTGTGGCCACGGTAATGGCACAACATGTATAGTCTTTCATGTGATGTGATCAAAGCCCATACGATGACCACAAACCTGTCCATTAAAACATATCGTGATTAACAAATGAAAACGGTTAAAACATGGGGTCTACGCAGGTCGTAAGGCACGAACTCTGGGTCTACAAGAACTACATGTAATCTTAAAAACAGAGGAACTTGTCAAAGTTTCTACAAGCCTCGCAACAAAAAGTGGCAGAGGAACTTCCAAATGATACTGCAGAGGGTGCCAATCATACATACAACCGGGACATGCAAACATAACCGACTGATCTAAAGTAAACCTCCTGCAATCACAACTCTGATTAAAAAAAATCCTTTGGCGTCGACTTTTTTGGAACACTACCTTCATTCATGTCCCCGATGGTAAGCTCTTGAATCGTGTAGCAGAATAAAGGTGGTGCAAATGCTTTGCAATTGAGCCACGCCAGCGCCAAGCTTTTCCGCAATGCAACAGAGATCACCTACGACTAGAGCTATAATACAGAGCCACGTTCAAGTCTCGAAAGCGTTCCTTGATTTTCTTTGGGGGGTGTCTAGCAGTACAAAAAAAAAATTGGTTTGACTGATATAGCACCCGGCACAGCGCCTACACACGCGGCCAGGCCTAAAACGGTTCGTGCAGACGGTTTAAGGCCGCCAGACAATAGCAGCACTTGAGACCACTTCAACCTAATTGTGGGCTCATCAATAAAAGACGCATTAGGGAAGCGTTTTAGGCCGAGCACTCGGTCCACGCTAGCGTGGCGCGTTCATGTTGTGTGTCCTTATAGCGCACGCCCAACCTCGGTCAGGCGTCGCGACGAATCGAACCAAAAACAAAGCGGATGGTTATAGCTTTCAGGCCGGAATGCCGTCTATGTGACGAGCATTTCGCGGAGTAAACTTAGTCCCTCACCTTTCTGGCCGCTGAGGAAGATCGTCATACCGTTAGTCCACAATATCATGTATGGATCGGTGACGGTGGTGTCGATTTCTCTTCATGTAATGCAGAGGGAAAATCCAAAATAAATCGGTTTTAAAAATCCCCTTGGTCTCTCAACAGTTCATTTCCTGTAAGAATAGGGTGTTATTTATAACATCCATTTTAGTACCACTTTTTATTCATTAATGCAATGCAAAGCAAAAGGTAGCAGAATGGTGAATATAATATGATGATGATGTAGGCCCTCAGTGAACTGTTTAGGTGTTTTATCAGTTAGATTTTACAGTATTCTACTGGAAATACGCAGGTGCAGCTGCCTTTCCTGTGATCTCAAAGGAAATTGCGTTATTACATTATTCTATTCAGTGCACTTTTTGATAATGACACACTTAATAAATCAAAATTGGAAATCTCACAATGTTATTGTTCTTGTGTCACCATGATGTGGACGTACAGTACTATCGTGTCTAACAGTCTGCCCAAGACATGATAAGGTCATAATGAACATGGATTATTTCGGGTGACTTTCATATTTTCCCCGTTGGTGCTGACGTGGAGGAGGTGTAGCACGTTCCCCCAGCGTCATGAGAGTAGTGGGATTTCCGTTGTTTTAATGGACAAGCCATATGTTTCGGGGATGAAACTGTGATTTTTGGAACCTGAGACCCGAATTAATTCGCTTTTCTGCGGGAAATCCGGCCCCTTAATATGCGACTAAAATAGCCTGTGGAAGGAACTGTGCGAATTCTACATGATGATGATTTCTGCTGGATGAAACATGAAAAAGCGCGAGTTACACGCGTTGACCACCCTTCTTGTTTACAGCGTTCAAGTCAGACAGCCCCAATGTACAATCTATATATAGTTCAACTTATGTTTCGTTTCAACGGATGATTTTTTTCCGTGTTATGTCGTCAAAATTTCACGGCTTTGGACAACTCTCCGACCTCTGCCTCCCGTACAGTGTCCTTTGTTGGCCTACTCACTAACGCAGTTTCCCACAGTGCTCTGATGTCAGATCGCATCTGAATTCAGTGTCTCGTGGCTACAGCTTTACGGTTTTCGTCCCTTTCGAGCCATTGTGAACAGCCGTCGCCAGCACTGCCCATTCGAAGATGATGGATTCAGGACCTTCGTTGAGAAATGAAGGGTGTCAGTACGAACGGACCAAATAAAATAAAACTTTTGATTTAAGGACCTTGAAAAGAATGTTTTCTCAATAGGAACCATCAGCCCACATATTTTGACAGGATCTCAAACTTAGCGATGCATAAAAACGAAGAGCTTTATTTAGTCTTTCTAGTGCAAACTAAAAAAATGAAATAAAATTGAAGATAGGCCTTAAAACTTATTTCGTTGGATCGGGTCCTGTTGTGTAATAGGTGAGGTATCCCATACATGGACGTTTTGTTTGTATGGCCCACCCTGGATAATGTAGAGATCGTTATTCCTTTTTAACCTCCGAATGAGTCAACTTCGGCTCTATTACCTGCTTGTATCACTCTTTCTACGCACGCTTGATTAATCCATTCCATTCATTATTACAATGGGTTTGGATTTTCATCTTTAAATGACCAATGAGAGAAACCCAGTCATTTAGTCGTTGTTCGGTGCGACGAACCACTCTCGTCTAATTATTGTTTACAAGTGTATCCCCGTGCTGCAAACAAAACGCTACACAAAAGCCGCGCCACCGCAATGCTATAGTTCCTGCCTATCCTAATGTTTATTACATTAGTAGGGTCCGTGTAGCCCGGCCGTGCGCGCGCGGCGCGGGGGCTCCTGGGCCTTTTCGCTTTTCAATTAGCCGGCTCTACAGAATTGCGCGGCATTTATTTTGCCGTTTACCGTTGAAATCATCCAATATTAAATTACAATTGATGGATGGGCGCGTTTTCTTCATTAGGCCAAGTTTTCCTCTCGCCAACAATTGGCAGTTTGGATGCGCGCATGCAGCTTGATTCACCCAGCTAATGTTTTTGCTCCGTGCCGAGATCCAGTCTTTATGTGCGCACCTTGGGTTTGGACGCTGGATGTTTCCCGGGTATGGCAACCACGGTCCTAAGCACGACACAAGCCGGCCGGTCAGGCCTTGGAGCCGGCTGTGCCTGCACGGTCACACCACGAGCGACTGATGGATTTGCTATGTTCTCCCCGAAGTGCTTAATTCAAATCACGCAGTCTTCTCCATTCAATCACACCGACGCATCAACTTTTACTAGACGCGACTTGCTCCTGCAAGTTCGCCTCATTTCGCCCGCGGGGTAATTTTGTCACAAACTGCTATGGCTGTTCCTCACCGTACAGCACAGAGACACGGCACCAATATCAACCAATTCAGCACTGACTGAACAAAATGTGTGACACTAAAAACTGGAAACGGTCTTCAAACTCGGATGACAGCCAACAATCTTCTGGCCTTTTCTGCGGGGCCGAGCTCTTCAATCGCCACCAACTGCCCGGCTCACGGATCGGGGATTTGACAGTGATCATAATTTGCAAGTACATGGTTTTCCACTCTTGTCTCGGCACTGCCCCGCGTTTATTAAGCAAGTTTAGCGGCCACCGTTTGAAGCGTACCGCCCGTGTCACACCGCATCAAAATCATCTCTCGCCCGGTGTTCAGACTCCTAATACGGCGCAATATCCCAAAGTCTTATAAAATGCCCCACACGCGTTCCCACCCCACTGGGTCCAATACCATCACATTAGTCACAAGCCCGCATTAGCCGTTGAGAGCTGTATCGAAGCGTGAAGATGCACGATTTCGCTTGCAGCTACGATTGGAGACGCTTAAGTACCCCAGGTTTTCCTAAAAACTATGACCAGCAGATAGCTCCTGGCAAGTCTGATTTTCGTCAAACCACGATGTGTCTTAACAACAACCCCCCTTAAATGGTGGCCAGCGATGAAGATGGAGCTTATTACCGGCGAGTAAACAGAGAGAAAGGGGGATCTCGCGGCGAATGCCTTCCCTTAATAGCATTTTCCTTCATTTCGGACTTTTAGCCATGGCTGCTCGTTCATTAGAGCCAATCAGGAATCGTCATGATGAGAAAGAGCCCACCGAAACCCGAAGATCCGATATTTCTCCCGCGCTTTCCCTTCAAAACGGTGACAACGGGCACTGCGTTCCCAAGAGATACGCTTTCAGTACACTGCTGTGGGGGTTGTGCTTCTGTTTTCTAGCCTCTTCTTCGCCTTGTAAATTGATCATAATTTAATTTACCCTTCACTGGCGAGAGGGATTGCCTAAATGCCATTTTACTCTGTAAATAGCGTGTGCGTAATCTAAAACCGTCCATTGTCTGCAATAGGCCTAATTCATATTTGGTCAGATTTTAAAGCAGCACGAAAAGTCTGTTCCACTTGTTAACTGAAGACAGAGGGAACAAGAGGAAACAACGTACAGGGAAATGTAGGCTCTAGAAATTACATTATATAAGCAACAATTTTCTTAAATGTTGTCCAATTCAAAATGTTAGCTTTGGTAAATTGTTTTCCGGCAAGTATTAATCATCATTCTAAAACCTGAAAATATGGGAGTTGACACAATCTGTAGTTTTTTTTCGAGAAAATGTGTCTACGGATTAGACATCCACATGTACTAAGTCATCATAGAAACGCCAGAAACTGGTTTTTTTTTTTGGGTTTTTTTTTTTTTTTTGGTTTTTTTTACAGTAAAGACTTTTAGATTCAATTTATTTTCTTGGGTTTGTTTGAGCTTTCGTCCTGCTTTATTTTTTCTTCCCCGAATAGCATATGAGGTGTTTACCATGCATTTTGTTCATGCAAATATTCAGCTGGAATCAAGTGGATCGTTTTATTGCCAAACTCTGACATGTGTTTGTACATTTTATTGAATTCAACACAGGCAAAAGATTGAAGTGGAAATAAAAGAAACATTGATGTTTTACTTTCCCTTAAGTTAACATAAAAGCTTCTAGGTTTCCAAGAGAATCGAGTTTAATGCTCAGGGAATAATTGCTCCCATTTTTCAGATCACTCAACAAAATCAACACGTGTTGAAAATAGCACCAAAACACGTGTAAAATATCCATTTAGTGAACCAGGGACTGCGGCTATCCCAATTAACTTGTGTTCAGAATTAATCTCTGTAAATTCAGGACCAGGCACTTTGAGAGCAGACTGTAAACGTATGACTTGGCTTGTCCTATTTTTTCACTATTCATGTCCGGGCATTGTGTGCGCCCTAGAGTCTTGACCTTGTTTTCTGAACAGACGGCCTGTAAGAGGTGGGGGAGAGACCTAGGCTAGCACGCTCAGGTGGTGACGAGAATTTTGCTGGCGAGTGACTGGGTTCCTTAACACTCTGGTCGAAGACCCCGCTCGCCATCATTGTTGGCGGGGTGTTTGTTACCAGGCTCGGCAAACACCCCGAAATTGGGCCGGCTTATAAAGGGGGGGGGCTGGGAATACGGTATGCTCACCCCTCCAGTCAGTCCCTGTTACTGGCATCCGATACACGGGAATCGCACAAGAAAAGACGGTCGCTGCATGCATGGCCACCGGGCGTTTCTCTGGGGTTGTTGTTTCCCTTCTGAAAAGAGGGGGGGGGGTGGTCTATAAAGGAACACGGGTTGTCGGTCTACCGATCAAACAATGTCATCGGGGTGGACAATGGGAGTGTTAGCCGTCAATGTTATATATGTTTTCCTCCAGTAACGGGGTATTGAGCGCTAGACAAAAGGTGAAATGGTGCATTCAAGGAACACGCTGTAGCCTATTGACAGGCCCGTCAAAATCGGCAAAATTGGACGCTGAATGACAGGGTGCGAGATTGCAAGTAACCCCCCTCATCGCACCCACCACCACTGCCGCACCAAACTTGTTCAGCATCATAACTTCGTGGGTAGTTGCAACTGACGAGATAACAAGATGACCCGTGAAGACACGGACGTCAAACAACCGTCTGCGTCGTCTTAATGAGCATGTTGACATCTCCTGGTGGGAAGGGCTGTGTCAATTTTTCCTCCACTTCTTCTTTTCGCGCTTCACCGCTAGATCTCACCCCCGTTCAAATTGAGCTTGACGCTCGCCGTGGGACCGTCCACTGAGCGTCATCATCACCATCATCGTCATCATCGGGCAGGGGCTTGGCTCGAAAAGCAACACGAGAGGCCTCACAACGACAGCGCAGCAGCGGTTTTTGACGGGCAGTGCACGATGCTTATTACTTCTTGGCGGGAATCAATACAGTTCGATATTTAGGCAGCCGGACCCAGATTTATCCCCGTCAGCTTTCGTGCCAGCCACTGCGTGGGAAATCGAATCAAGCAAAGTTTTTTTTTTCTTTTCCCCTGGTCTCCTTCTCTCTCTCCTCCAGTCTTTCTCTTTCTCTATCCCCTGTGTTGTTGTCATCGCCCCTAGCCATAGGTGCAGTTACACAAAAAAGGAGGACAAAATGGTGCTGGATGGACCGCTGCGGGCTACGGACTCGCAAGACTATCACGTGTCATGAGCAGAACTGGCTGATTGCAGGTGTACAAATGGCTGCTCGACCCACAACAAAAGAACGACGAAAGGAGAGGGGGAAATCTCTCCCTCTCTCCTCTACAGACAAGTCCAATCGAACAAACCACCCTCGACCAGAACTCCCCTTCTCATCACGCGGCGTTCACTGACCCTAGCTCTGTTCTTGGAGGGGCCGGCCATGTACGTCTGCGGGGGAAACACGCTCTTCCACTGGGTAAATAAGGCCGTTTTGAAAGCTGAAATAACAACATTTAAATTCACCTGCAGTAACCTTTGCCGTGTTTCAGAATTTAGTGAGGGCTTAGTTGGCAATCCCCGTGCCGTCTGAGTGATGCTTTAACTTCTCCCCCCCCCCGTGCCGTCAACGACGTGGCAAGAGTGACAGTGCCAGCCCCCCCCCAAGCACACAGGAAACAGCCGCCTACCTGCAGCTCATGCGCAAACTGCAAGTGCTTGAATGTCATCTCAATGGAATGGTGTCTTTTGGCACTGCTGGTCGGAACACCATTTTCAAAAGTATTGCCGCGTGGCTGGCATTTAATGATACATTTTTCCCAGTTTGGTTGAAATTTTCAAGGAAAGGCTTTGAATTATACCTCTATCCAGTACGATGACTTCTCAAGTCAGGTGATGAAATTCAAAGGATTACATGTACTTTGAAAAAAATGTCGTCTGTGTTTCTTGTGGAATTACCTAATTTATCAATGCATATTTATGGATGGCCGTTTATACCCTTGTCCTTTCCCTTGTTATTAACCAACAAGAGTTGGCCTCGCAGCCCCGTGTTTTATCCCTCGCAAGCCCTGAAAACATGGTCACGTATGGCCTAGCAGTTTACTTGCCCATATTCCAACCAGTTAGTCCTCACTTTTGGGGGTGATATTAGATTTGCTGTTAACTATGATGCCGACCAAATGGCTCATTTTGCCTGTTCCCCAACCACTCATCTGACCCATTGAGTACAAGTCTTGGACTCTATCTGACAATATACAAAAAGAGCGGCTCGAAAGGTACGTGTTTGCAGCTAATGCAGAAGCCAAAGTCACGATCGTGGGGGGGGGGGAGAGTGCATGTCTTGAAATTCATCGCGATGGTTTCCTTCCCCCTTTTCCCACGGAGTGTGCGTACAGTTTTCCAATGTAATGTCCCATCCACCCGCATTAAGAGTAATCATCTCGTGCAATCAGATGCGATTTCCTCCATTATCATGGCCATTTCCAAAGAGCACTTCACCGTTTTACGGAGTCCCCTGATGCAGTGGAAGGAGTAAAAAGAATATATAAAACAAAAACGCAAGACACGTGCTCCCTCCATGCTATTTGCTTACGAAGTGCAAGAGCCTATAGAGGGGGCTATTTTATAAGGAAGACACTGCCTACCCGCTTGCGTAAGATTTCCTTGTCTCATTCTTTCGCTTGTATCATTTTCGCATTTCCTGCTCAAGATAACTTTAACTGCGCTCTACAGTGTCAGTTTTGTTCCAAGTGCAGTTCTGGTTTAACAAAATGACATTTAATCTCTTTCTTTGAAAAAGAAAATTGTTTAATTGGCCTGAAGTTGATAAATTTAAAAACAAAATTTTGGGTTCATTTTTTTAAATCTGCGATTAAAAACAACTTTTAGCATCTGCTATTAAACAGAAAGGAATATTGGAGGTGTTGTACTTTAATTGGGGGCAGAACGAGTTCAAGGCGTACGCTTCCCCAGTCCCGCCCCTTTCTCTGACAGCACGCCTGCAGTGGCTAAACTGAAATCAGTGGACAGGAGTTTCGGCTCTCGAAGACATTATGAAAAGTCCACACAAAAGGACACTTGTCGGGGGTAAGGTTCCACATGCTGTTGCATTCACGTAGAGGCTTGATTAATTGAGCCTCCGCAAAAACGTAAACATAAGCTCTACCGAATCACTCCTCCCCCTTCTCTTTTGTTTCCGACAGGGGTTCGCGCCCAGATTCGAAGACTGCACCGCGGAAATCTCCCCTGAGCCCGCGGGGCTCCCCTCCAGCCCGGCGCCCACAGAGACAAACGCCCCATCCTCTCCCCACCGCAGTTCCACAATATCATGTCCAACAGCAGAGTGATACAAACAAAACTGTTCGTGCCGTGTTTAATGTTCGTGCTGTGTTGTTCTTTCATACACGTCTGCCGTGCCTCGACGCGCGCGGGAAAACGCGAAATTGAAAACCACCCAGTCATCAACTGGATAATAGAATCCGTTTTTGGTTTCTCAGACTGGAACGTTGTAGAGTCTACATGTATTTTGCAAACTTTACGGCACAGAAGACCCCCTTTTTCCTTCATTTCGATATGAGCGACAGTGCGAATTCTCGAACAGCAGCAAGATTTTATTGCGGTCCACATCGCCTCACACGGTCGCTTCTTTCATTGCCCAGAAAAAAGGGGGGAAGGCCAGAGAAAAGAGACAGAGCGAACCGTTTTGAATATCCAGCGCAGTTTCCTGTCCTAAATACCGTCACGAACACGCGTCTGAACAAAACCGGAAAAAGAATCCCTCGCCATGATACTTCATTCTTTTGATGGAGATCGCAAGAGCCCGCTGGCCAAAAACCGAGAGAAGAGAGACGGTGTGAGAGTCATATGAAATGAAAGGGCCTCACGGTTGAAACACCAGACAAGTTGCCAATGGAACATTGCGTGAAGCACCGGGCGATGGGCCGCCCCTGACGGGCAGATAGATGACGATTTGTGACAGGGGAACAATAAAAGCTCCGGGGCCGTCCACATTTTTATCGCCCCGTGCCAGGCGGCTTATTACCCATTCCCAAACGGACTTAATTCGAGACCTGAAGAAGTGGAGAAAATGAGGGGGGAAATGCCGCCCCGGCTTTTCAGAAGTCAAAACAATAATTGTTCCTGCGCGGAGTATGACTTCATCTTCTCGGAGATGGAATCGCCGCCTACATTGTACGGGCGGCATTGTCAAGGGGGGATTTTTCATTAAGATTCTGTTTGTGGTTTTTTGCTCCTTTGTAGGTCAATTTTCATCTAGTAGGTACTGTGTGGGCTCGTCAGGTTTCTGTTGTTACGTACAAGTGGTCTTGTCAAGATCCACTCCTGTTTTCGGCAGATGTCTCTCTGTTGAACCTTCCACAGCTTGCCTGCATCTTAGATTGTTCAAATCCGTCGCTTGTAAATTGTGCCGCAGTCGTCTCCGGTGGGGAACCAAAACGAACAATGAGGGCGCTGTCCTTCAAGTCGTTGTATGTAGTTGAAAATGGTGATAATGAATTTTGGTCGACTGCATTTGATCAAGACATTTTTTTTACTTTGGATCCATTTCGATTCTGCGTCTCCCTCTCATACAGGGCCAACTGTACTCTGATTTATTTTCGATTTGTTGATTAATCGCCTCTCGGGTTCTAGCTCAGGAGTTGAAGCCTTTATTGGGACCAACAAACCGTTTTTGCTCAGAACGCAGAGACGGGCTAACGTCAGTTATTAAAGTTTTAAAGGATACACAGTTTTTACGTTCCAAAGCTTCACAGGCGAATTATTGCTTTCATCAATGTGCATATTCTATGTGCCCGTCTTGGGGCTCGTGCAGAAGAGTTGACTTGAGTTTGGTGTTCAAATATCTAACAAGGATTCAAAAAAATTCGTTTTGCAGCCCCGGAGAAATGAGCCCATCTAACAAGGCTGTAGAGGGTGGTGAAGCTGGCTGGGGACAAGGGAAACAGACCTTGGGCGCGCTGTTCGCGCGTCCTGCGCTGAGTAGGCCTTACGCATGAATCATATTGAAAGTATGTACGGGACCGTCGCGTGTGCGACGTTTTTGCTCGGTGGTGGCACTTTTTTCTTATTAAATAACTGTCTGAGGATACCCATATACTCTTCTGAGAGGAAATGGTTCTTGAAAGGAGGCTAGTCTTCCTCATTCAAGAAAGCTTCCCCTGTTGAAGTGTTGGACTTCATATTCCTTTGAAAGAATCGACAAGAGCCCCGATTATAGCTTTTATTCAAGTCGATTTCCTCAGCATGTTGTGTTTAAAAAATTGCTGGCGGTTCAGCCTCCTCGTTGTTTGTTGGTGAGAATGCACTCGCAAAAGGACGCAAGGAATTTGAAGCTGTTCTGTGTGCAGTACGTTCTACTTTGCAATTAGAAGCCAAGTTGCTTATTTTGCATTTCGCTTGTCCTTGTTTCAAGATGTGAGTTGTCAAAGAAATGGCTGAGAACTGTGGCTTTCCTTTTGAGAGTTAAAGATCAGTATATATGTAACGTGTAATGTTGTCATG
The DNA here is from genome assembly GCF_001949145.1 of Acanthaster planci. Next base: position 2,467,083 of record NW_019091370.1, on the reverse strand, counting down.
TACTGCATTTAGAGTAATGTTTTCTGCTTCATGTTAGACTGTTACAGTGTAGTTTGCACACGCACCAGAAATTTGTAAGGAGCGACATTTTAAGTTAAATTTGTCTTGCTATTTCTGAAAATAGCCGAGAGGAAATATCAAGTAGATTCTGGGCTGTGTTACTGGACATCTTCTTGTGGTAATACCCAAACCTGCTTTTGTTATGATGTGAATCATGAGAAGAATTGTCCTCTAATTCCAGAAGCCATTTCATGCCTTGTTTGGTCCCGGATTCTTGACAGGTCCGTGCACAAGGTGTCATGTACCTAAGCCAAGATCATTACATGCAGAACATGTGTCGAGCACGAGGTAGTCAATTTACTCGGGGTTCGTGTCTGGATGTAGCCAAGAGCCCACACGAACCTTTCGATATTAATGTCCGTTAATCATATTCCGCAGATCGAGTTGAGTGCATGAGTTCCCATGGTTTTTGTGCGCGGCTCGTGTCGTGCTGACAGCGAGATGTAACGGGTTCTAATGGACCCATGCACGATGCCGCCATCATCAACATCATCGACGCTCTCGTCGCCCGCGAAGTGGCGGGGACATCGGTCGTTTTTTCCCGCCCGGTCGCCATAAATCGGCCGCCGTGCCTCAGCGAAAATTCATGCGGTAAGCTGTCCCGGCCCCCGGACTTCATGGCGGGGTCGGGTCGCGCACGGCACTTGAGCGTGCCCGCAACCAACCGGGGCCCTGGCATTATTAGGCAGGGTTCGATAACGGGATCCGTGCGGCTTGCGATAAGCACCTCTCGTCATGTTTGCTCATACAGCCGGTGACGGGCTGTCAATCATCTGTTTTCTACCCCCCTCCCCTCCCCGTCATTTGAAGGGAGGTCAAATGCACTGCTCCCGACAAGGCATTATCTGCCTCTGACAACAAGGAATTACTTGTGTCTTCTTATCATATCGGTTCAGCTTAACGCCCACGGTCTATCTGTGTTTGTGTGTGATGTGGGTGGCAGATCACCTGTTTATTGTGATCATTTTAATAACCCCCCCCCAAAAAAAAACCAGCTACCAACTGATAAAATATTACAAGCCAAGCAAAAACGAATTCACGAAATCCTCTTACAGGACAATCCCCAGTAAAACACTAAAACTGTGATTAACACGCCGAGAACCATTTAATCTGGTCATTTTTTGAAATATCGCGACTATTACAACACACAAGATAGTGGGCTTAAGTTGGGTTCATTTCGTAATTCCTGACAGTATCAGTGTAATCCCGCACAATACAGCTGGACAACAATGGGTTTGGAGGGTTGATAAAGGCCGGTCCACCGGCTTCTAGCTGGCGTTGAAGGAAGGGAGGACTGGCCCCGGTCGAGGGGGCAGAAGCTCGCCAGGCCCGACCTGCCAGTCAACCACCTTGATAGCCGCTCCTTATCGCCCCTTCGCGCCCAGCTGACCAACACGAACCAGCAATTCGCTTATCAGACCCGTACCCCCCGCCATCACACACACACACCGGTCCCTTTTTGGATTTTTTTCCGCTCATCGATGCGGTCGGTCCTCCGCCTCCCTGGCACCCTCTTTTTGTTCCAGCCTCTCCAAATTAGAAATTGAGACAATAACTGTGCGTATCGTGGTTTTAGATACGTGGAGACACTCAATCACAACGCTGTAGTTGCGTATTACCAAAGCTGCTGTTGCTTATTGTGTAATACCATTTATTTGCATTTCATGTACATGTATGACAGCTGTGAAGGCACGCATACAACACATCATTTTGAATTAACCCCATACGCTTTGGCAATATTAAACACATTATATTGTTTGATTGATGGGAAATTTGTTCGCATCAAATTAAAAACACAAAATGGACGCTCTGATGACGACAATATGCTGATGATGTCGCTCCTTTCTCCATGCTGTAGCGTACCACTGCTACAGAAATCAGCAATTTATTTCAGCTATGAAACAGTTTATGAAATGTTTATGAACACTGCGTAATTTTCCGCACTGTATACTACCGTCTGTCTACTCAGATTGGTTTCCTAAAGAACGCCTTATAAAGGCGATGTTCTGTACGTTTTTGTATACATTCCTGAAAGATCTCTAAGGCCGAAAAAAATAACAAGTCTCCGGTTTCTGGTCAGGAGCTGGCTCCAAAAAGTGATGCAGCGACGCGGTTTTGTTTTCCCTCATTTTTTTCTGGAAATGATTTACGTATAACGCGGGATGTCCTTCGCGACTGCATGCACACGTACCTCGGGTCGCTATACTAACACTAAAATAGACTGGCCCCGGCACTTTTATTGTTTAAAAGCATTTTCAGCTTGTACATGTACACAGGACATAAGATCACCTCGTTTGTCTGGTAATTCCAGATGTAAATGTATAATACAGAAAGGAGTGACGTTATCTGAAAAAGAGTGCTCGACTAATGCATGGGAAACTCGCGGGACTCTTTTACTGTACATATTATTTAACCGTACCACATCAAAAACACGTTAAAGTTACGCAGTAGCAGGATTCAAGTTGATTAATTGATTGATTAAATTTGGCAACTTTTGGGTATCGTTTTATACTAAATTAAAAACTTTTTTTATTTTGCTGATGCGCAGGTTTACGGCGACGCGCCCGGTGACCAGAAACCGGAGACTTTTTTGGCCTAAGAAGGCGTTGTTTTCTTAATATTTGTGTGTAATTCGTATATGTCAGTCTAATTTCAGATAAATTGCAAGCCTTGTCATGGGCTGTTTGATTTTATCCCTTAGCAATGTGCATGGTCCAACCAGTTGACGTTTTAAACGTGAAGTTCATGGTTTTGGTAGTCATTGTACAAAATTGTCCGTATATTCCAACAAGCCTTTGTCTATATAAATTGTTGTATAAATACACTTCTTATATGCTCATCTTGGGTATACACGCGGAGGTTGCGTTTCAATTTTGAACTGTAAAACATCAACTTGGAAATAAAATCCAGAGTGACTGATTTCACACTTTGTCATCAAAGCGAATTCTCTGTATTCGCGTATATAGTATTGATTTCAAGACCTTTTCGCGAAATTACGCACTGGTATTTTCGAGTATTTTTTGCGACGTGGTAATCTTTTAGCCACCTAGAAACGGGAATGACTCTTGCAATGGTCGGACATCGGGGTTATCTGTGAACAGAAAAAAAAAGAACATTTGGTTTCACCAACTATCCCTAGTCTCTTAAAGCCAGGTGAAATAGAGAGGTTTTCTGTGAATATTGCTTTTCTTTTCAATTCAGTAGAAGAATATAAAGCGTTGAGGCCGGGAATGTTTAGAAGCCGTTGCGTGTATGCCTTATTCTTTGGGGGTCCGCGTAAAACCGAAGGAAGAAAGACTACGGCGGATCCGTAAATGTCAGTGGAGATCCGATGTCGGAATCCGAGGCACGACCCCCTGGAACACTGCACTAGCGGACGCCTGAGCCCTGAGTTCGGGTATCGCGTCCATTGTTCTGGCTTAATGTTACATCTTCGTTCCAGTCATTATGGACGGATTAGAAAACCCTCCTCCTCGAATGGCACATACGAGGATGGCCTTTTAATCCTAAGTTTAGCGCCAGCGCTTTCAGCCCATTCAAAGATGTCGTTCACTCTTTGACAACGACGGCAATTCAGATTCGGCCCCTCGTTCAAATTGACATTTTCTTGGACAAAGTGTTAAATTTTTGTGACATTTTGAAGAATCGACAGAGAAGACGCAGGTGGTTATTCTTGACGGATCGATTGACTGCCGACCTCGCGCGGGAAAAAAGAAGAGAACCGCTGAGGTTGCGAACTCTCTTGAAATGTCGGCTTGTCCTGCGCACATCTCTGTTGACATTTTAGCTTTGTATGTAGTCTCTCGTTACAGTCGTCAAAATATCAACAGGTTGTTTATTATGTGGCCGTTTTGCTTTCATAACCTGTTGAAATGACGTAAATCTTCACGGTGACGTTTAACGATGCAGTGTTCTTGTCAATCAGTGTTGGTCTTACTACCCCAGGAGACGGTGGGATGACTGCGCACAGTAGTAATAGGAGGTTGGGCTTAGAATCCCATCCTCGCGGGAGACGGCGCATGACGTCAAGGCTAAGATGAAACTCGACGTGACCAAAATTCTCGGCCCTCATGTCATCTCTAGTGTGTGATACACGTGTTTATAATAGAATACTTCAGACGTATAGTTAGGGATTTGTGTAATCGTGTTTCATGGCTGTCGTTTTGCGAATACTTCAGAAGACCGTTTTGGTGGAAAGAGAAGTTGGGTTTCTGGGGAAGCATAACAACGTAATTAAAGTTGCAAACTACTTAAAACTGTAACCAATTTTGCTGATGAATTACTTTTTCTAGGGCCTTCTGGTGATTGAATATTATCATCTGTTTCCATAGTCTAGTCACCGCCTTCTAGTTTGTCGAGTTCGCCATACTATTGACAGGGGACAATACGTCTCTTTAGCATCACATACATGTCACTGTGTTCAGAGCAATTACAAGTTGACGGAAAACGATACATGTATATGCGAGAGCTTCTAGTGTATGATATAAAATGTGTGGCATGTGGCTTGCTTGTGGAGCACTGAGTAGCTCGCACCCTGAGAGGAAAGAGAATGGTATTTTGAACATTCGTCCGTGATGAGATGAGTCATTGGACAAACTGCGCATGTAGTGTAAAGGAATACAATGCATGAGAGTAATTTTATCACGTTGTAAACTATAACTGTAGCTTGAAATTACAAGCACAAAAAGAGCAAGACTGAGACTTGATCTCACAGCAACGTGGTAGCTGTGAATGTCAAGTGAGATCAGCATCGAGAGAGAGACTGCAGACTGACCTGTTCTAAGAGGTGACAGCTTGGCAAAATAGACGTGGTCAAACTTTCATAAAATTCAAATTGATTATATTTGAACACTGTCCTTTCTAACATTTTAGTTGAAACGATTTTTTTTTCGCGTTTAAGCACGTCTTGTGTATGATCAAAATATGACGGGAGGTAGTTGTTTTCTTGTTACGACACATTTACTGCGGTGGTTTCTATCGTGTTTTACAAGTCCGTGTGTCTAACTATTTCCTTATAAAAAGCATAAAGCTTTTTAGATCCAATACAAAATAGAAAGCCTTTATTGTTTGTTTTACATTTATGAGCCGTTGTAATCTACATGCAGAAGTGAATGTAGGGACAGACGGTGTGAGCACAGAATGAGAGTCGTGTAATGCAGTCGTTTACTTCCTCGCTGCATCAGGGAGGATAAACCACCGGACGATATCCGCTTGTCACCCTGGAGCCTGCGGGCCACTGTCGGGGGGTAACGCACTCCAAAAACACGGGGAAGACCTGTAAGCAATTAGGGTATAGTTTAGGGGGAGCGAGACAGGTGCTCTGCAGTCGCCAAGGGGCGTAGCGAGCGATTGAGAGCCTTGCGAGCGAAGGGGGTGTTCCAGCGAGGCGCGCCTTGACGAGAAACATCCCCCAACGAACAGACACGCTCGGTCACCGGAGCGCCGCGATGTTATACATCCATATCATAATCAAAAGAAAACAAAATTATCCCCACGTATTTGGTGTCAACGCGGTGGGTGGCGCGCGACGCAGCCCGGCCCAGCCAAGTGTATGTTGTGACAATTTGACCAAATCGTTTTATTACTTGATATGATTTTCCTCCAAGAAGTTCTTGCGCCTACAGGGGAAAAACCTGTCGGGGGTGAACGTCCGACGGAATGCGCGAATTCGAAACCAGTGGATCTTTGGATATGTACATGCACGCTTGCAAGAGGAGGCGACAGTTAGAAGTTCATTGTCCTAAAGAGGGTTAACACCGCCCTGACAAGAAACGAGGTAATTACACCTAGGCTATGTTCAGATGCATTTCCGGTACATTTTTTCTACCTTTGGGTATTGTACATTTTGTTTGTACTCTATTTTGTATCCCATTCGCAAAACTTCTGAAAATAGACCGTATTCGCGGGGGACCAAATTTCAGTCAGATCCCCCAACGTAGTGTATTCATTTGAAAACGTTAAATTTAAATGACCAGACTCTATTCTACCATTTCATTCAGACCCCTCATAATCACCTGGTACCAACTCACTAAGGGTTTCAAATGTATATAATATGTTCAGGAATACGACTGAAATTAGGTATCCCGCAAATACGGTTTATTACACCTGTTAACTTTTTTTCTGTCCGCTTCTGAATCCCTATACTTCCACAAGTGAACAGACATCGTCGCTTTTGCTCATGTCACTTTTAATGTCAGCATGTGAAGGTGGATTTCATTTTAGAACAGAGCTTTGTTGGAAGCTAGCTCAGCTGTCGTGTCTGAAGGTTTAAATGTTTAGATCCGTGTGAACCATTGTCAACGGAGCTCTGCGGTAAAGCACTGGTCGATTGAAATTATTGCCGTATAGTTAATGACCATGAAAAGATGTGGAGATATAAACAAATCTTCCTGTTGACCTTCAGTTGTGGGGATATTTCCGACCATTCAAAAAGCAAGATGAACTTTTTTCATTAATTATTCCTGTCACCACCCCTCAAAATAGCTGTCGATCTGCTTAAGTTGGACATTTACTACGTACCTTTATAATCCTTATCTTTCCTTTATTTTTATAGCTTATCAGCCCAGAGGGTGAAGTGCACGGTGATTATTCATATATAGTCCTTTGATAAAGAAATCCATCCTATGAGGTATGATTAATAATAGCCTGATAAAACACACTCTGTATTTCACAGCCTTAAGGTCGAAAAAGAAAGGTTGATTCACCTCCAATTCAGAGACGTTCTGGGCATTGATATTCACTCTTTGTTATATTAGTTATCTGAGCAGTGCTTCCAGTCTCACTCGAAGGTCTACGAAGCTGTATTGGGGACATGGTGAACTTGTTTATCTCTTCTCCTTGAGCTAACTCGTACGTACGACTTGTATGTTTTACGTACGACGTCTATCTCGTACGTACGACTTATATCTCGTATCTACGTATATCTCGTACGTACAACTTAGGAGTCATAACTCGGTACGTACGACTTCTATCTCGTACATACGGCTTCTATCTAGTACATACGACTAATAAAATCGTAACTCGTACGTACAACTTATATCTGGAACGTACGACTTATATCTTGTATGTACGACTCATGAATCATAACTCGTATGTACGACTTACATGCTGTACGTACGTACGAGCTATATTATCTATCAGTCGTACGTACGAGTTAACCGATTGACAAGTCGTAAGTACGACATATCAGTCGTACGTAGGACTTTTTATTCAGAAATTTCATTCAGTTTAGCTTAAAAGAATTTTTTTTCACCATCTACGGCTTCATAAAAGTCCGAGTAACGTCCATCACCTTGGGTCATTAAACCTGTTTCGCCGGAGAACCCGCTAGGCCTTGAGGGAGCAGAGTGAATAGCTTTCTCGTGCAACACTGTAGGGCTGCAAGTCGCAATATCCACTTTTGAGTCAAAGGCCTCTAAGGGAACCATGTAATACGATTTTTATGACGTAAAAACACGAACCGCAACTTTATTTACATGTTCCGAAGACTTTCCACCTACTTTGTAGCAGTAATAGGGATACATTTTAACATTTTGCATTTTATGCTTACATGATGTTTTCCATATTCATGAGCAAAAATATGATGTCATTCAATAATTTTGTGTACAATATTATGTAACCCATTCTGATTTGGAAGGATTTATGTTTGTACCGTTCTTATGCTCTCCTGACAAGGAGTGCTTTGTATAACAACATCAAAGCAGCGCCCTCATGCATGCGTCGATAAAATATATTTTTTCCATGAATTATAATATACAATGGAATTGTCAGGCTCTTTTTTTGGGGGGGGGCAAAAAGGGGGTAAGAATCATACAGAGGGGAAGTCCCTTCCCCAAACGCCAGTGATTTTGTATACATGAAATTGACAGCTCTCTCAAGAACCATGTTAAAGGTCAATGTCTACACTAAAGTAACGCATATCAACATACCACGGTTGGCATGGCGACAGTTCCTTCCCCCTACGCCCCCAAAATACCAATTTTCGAGAAGGGGACGAGAGTTCGGGGGGGGTAGTTGCTCCAACAAAATAAGTTTGCTTGTAGTACTCTGGGGCAAAACACATTCAGATGGTATATCTAAGATAATAAAATGGTAATTATATCCATGCATTTCATACAGAAAGCGGGAGTGGTTGAAATGGTACTACGTGGTCTTAGTGACGCACGGACACCGCCCCCTTGTACTTACACGTGTTTCTATCATTTCGATTATGGTTGTTTTGGGTACTTAAATGGGGCCCCTAGTTGCTTTGGATGACTAACACCTGTTATGATTGAAGGATCGGATCGGGGTCGCGTCGTCTCCTTGGTAGGTTAATGACATCGCGTAAAGAGTGCCTTGATTGGCTCACAGGTCTTAAACGGGATATTTTATTGGCCAACGATCCGAAACAAGACCCGGACACTTCTTGTGATTGGTTACAGTCTTTTACGGCCACCTGTACCGCTGGCGGTCGTTTTGTTTCGTTTTCACACGGGGAGCGCAACGCGCGGCGTCCCCTGCAATCCTGTATCCCCGTGGTACAATTTTACCTGGAAGGGAGAATAAATTTGAGTCTTGGAATCGATGTGAAACCGAGGTCGATGACAGCGAGGATGAAAATGGAGTTTTACTAGGGTCACGGTGGGTCGGCTGCAGGCACGGGGGGCTGAATTTGTTTTTAAAGGTAGTGTATAGAATTTGTATGTACTGCAATTTGTCAAGATTGGCCGATTTTTGGGGGGGGTGCGATTTACTTTGTGTATTATTCCACAAACTTGTTTCTTTTCTTTTTTTAGATCACTGCTTTGAGAAAAATCGAGAAAACCGCTATTCATTTTTAACCCTCGGAGCGCAGTATCTTGTGTGATTTGTGTGCTTGTGTCATTTGTCTGGCAAAAATCCATGGGCCACAGGACGATCCTGAGTGCCTGTATAAGTCACAGGCGAGGTCGATCTACAGACATATTATGGCCCTCAAAATGCATTTTTCCATGGCTTCGCGTCGTACCAGTGTGTGTAAATGTGCACAATGTGCGCCACGCCCTCCGCTGACCCCTTGGACGACACTAGATCAACTCTGGTTGCTTGGCAAATGCATGGCCGCGCGTGTCCAGAAGAAATGTACTTGTTGTACATGTAGTTGGGTTATTCAAATACATTCCACTCCATGACTAATGGGTAAGCAAGTTTAACTTACAGTTTGTCTGGGGATTCCATCCTGTCTGACGAGCATCTTCACCGGGTGGGAATTAAAATTGTGGTCACTTTCACTGCTATGTAATTCTAACTAGTACAAAATGGGGGGGGGTCGGTCAAACGAGTGATAACTGAACAGCGGCAATGCCAATGTTTTGTGTCTAAGTAAGGCGTTATTTATTTTCAATGACTGCCTTTTTTCCATCCACAGTACAATCCCCTTTGAAGGCGCAGATATCTTTTCTTGTTGGCGCTTCCAATGAGTGGCCCCCTCCCCCTATTGGATATACCACACTGTTTGAATCAATCAAGCAAAGGATTTGTTGAATCAATCAAATTATGCATAAAGACTGGTGAGGCTCATGTTTTCGGGCCTCGGAGTCCGTGGAATCACGTATACAATTCTCCCCCCCACTTGCCTGCCAGGTTGCAAACACAGCGTTGTGTCATTTTGGGGGGAAGGGCTCGTCGACCTTAGAAAAACGTGACTGGGACTTTTGCATTTCAGACGACTCAAGAACCACAACAATTGGCATCAGTGAACTAAACAGGTGGCAAATACGCCACCCCCCCCGTTCTTGTTATCTAACAGTCGTCAATCTTTCAGAGACTTCACAGAAATTATTCACAAACAAGTTGAACGTTTAATGACTCCACGGGAAATCCATACATTGTGCTGACTAATCCGCCCGCAACGATACGTCATTTGCATTGCGTCGAATAGTTCAGTATTGCCACAATTAAGCGTGACTCGGGTAAACTGGGAGATAAAGTCGATGGGAATTCGTTCTTTTGACAAGTTTGCCCACAGCCTGTGTCAAGTTTACAACTCGTATGACGGCTACCTATTCGAGACGGAAACCATCCATCACAGCGACCCCTTTTCATAAACTGATTTGAATCGGTATGCGGCTTTTTATTGAGTTTGTTTCCTGCAATTAATCAGGTTCAGCTAGAATATTTTCTCTTTTGGCGATAATGCCCACACACCAGTCGATTCAGCGGAAAGTACACGTGTCGGGCAGAAAAACAAATTGGCGGAATATGGGGCACTAGTTCAGAGGAAGTGTTGCGTAGTGGTACCGTTTTGCAAAGAGTCCATGCTGCAATTATGACCAAAGTTCTTTAGGGACTAACAGAACTAATCGCCAGAAAAGTGCAAACAAAATGTACTGAGAAATGAGCCACCATGGGTGCGTCTGTCTTTAAAAACATCCTAGGTTTATTGCATGAATGAAGGACTTTCCCGGGTTTATTCCCCGCGTCGCGCACACTTTGCGTCCGGGGGCTTTCTGGCATTAATGCAGATTTCCACATTCATGAGCGAGAGAGTGATGGCATTGAAGACGGGAGCTGTAGTATTCATGCTGCTGCAGCATCAAGATTTAAGTGAATTGAATGGTAGCAATTCTCCCTTCCCTCATTTTCCTTGATTTAAATACATAACAGTCGTTCAAAAAGCAATATTCATCTATAAACGTTCACATAACTGACTTAACTGTTCATACCGTGATGGGAACTCCCTAAATTGAAAAGCAGGTTTTCAACACGGGTATTTGAAAGTCTCGAAAACGTCTCTTTACAAAAACTGCCTATAGTATAATAATATTTGTACTGCAAATATTTTGTTTGACGCATAAGTGATTATTTTGATGATCACTTCCAGTGAAACGGAAGTTACAATTACTGCAAAGTTTATTTCAGAGACTATTGCAGTAGGTTGGCCTTGAAAGTCCATACATAGGCGAACCCTGACGCGTACTAATGCGTTTCACAGGGATGTAACTCTGGTTTTCACTTTTATAAACTAAGTAACTATCTTGGTCTTGGTCTTCCTGCTTGTGAGTGCGTGCTTTTTTGTGTTTGTCGAAATTTCTCTCTTTTTTCAATACACTGGTTGCATTCGAGACAATAAGGCTTTGTGAATTCCCGGTTCGTCCTACTTGTGAACCCTCTTACGTGGGCGTCACGGGGGGCAAGGGGTCTATATCCCCGCCCCCCACCCAAAAAATGAAAATGAAATGGGGAAAAAATGAGGTAAAAGCGAAAATGGAGATAATATTCAAACAAAATCACTACTTTGCTCGAAAACAAGCCTCAAAATTATTGTCGTTGTTAACTGTTTACTTTTTTGAGGTTGGATGTGACCCCCCGAACCCCCCCCCCGCAAAAAAATAATGGCAAGGCCACATACCCACCCAATAATACCGAATTAAGTGTCTTTACCCACTGCTTCAAGATAAAAAAAACCCTTGTCTATTTTCTACAACAGGTGAATACTTCGGTGTTTTTTCCCTGCCCTACGGTGTACAAAAATAGCAAAAAATTGATAACACGTGGCGGTGAGGTTATTATATTTTACAGTGAATTAAATCAGATACGTATTTTTACCGGAAAGCTTCCTTTGTCGTAACAGTCTGCCATTTTTATCAGTCAGGCGGTTGGAACACACGCTTTGGACAAAACAGCCTCATAATTACGCGTGCAATCGCTCAGTACGATTGATAAAAAACGCCCAGCGATGTGCATTTATGGTCATACAGATAAGTTCATTTTTCGCCATTGATTTGACAGGTTAAAGCACAAAAGATAGGCCCTTTTTTAATTTTCACATATGTGTGTGGTAGAACAGAGTGGGCTACAATGTAAACGCCTTGCTCTTGTCACCAAATCGTGGTTTTAGTTTCTGTAAGCAGTCAGAAGAACTAGTGTATTCGTCGTATCAGTTTTATGAATGACACGTTGAAGATAACATTACTTCTGTCGCTTAATTTTGCCAGCGTATGGTATTTTCACACCGTCAGTGAACTGTCAGGTTTTTTTCAACTCTGTTTTTTCATTCCTACTGCCAACTATCACAAGAACTCTCTTCCACTCATACTGGACTCACTTTGATGTTTCTGCTGTGAATGTTGTTTTTGTAGAGACTCGTACTTTTGACCCTCAAAATTCAGCTTCTCGGTTTTGATTTGGAAAGTGTTCACGGGTCTTTCGTCACACGTACCGGGAGATGTCACGTGGCGTACAGCGTCATCTGCGATTATCAGCCATTGCATTCATTACATCTGTACAGTTGTATACAAGTTCACCGCTGTAGTGATAGGTACATTACGGAAAATAGCGTCGATGTTATGAAAACATGTACCGACAAAAATGTGTGACATTCCCAAAGTTAGCGATGAATTAAAAGTAATCAGTTAATGTTATTTTATTTTATTTTATGCACCCAAAACAACGATTCCACTTGGACCATTCCTCTCAGCACTGTAAGCTCGAAAACTCAGAAGTCTTAGAGATGGGAGTTAGGAAAACCCTTGATGAGTATATCTCGCGGGTCACAGGGGTGAAATGTGAGGGAAGGAACCATTACACCGCAGCGCCCTGTTCACCACGTACACCACAGCGCTTGAATGGCTCCCAAGACCTATTTCTTTTAACTTAATCACGTTAATAACGCACAGACAGTGGTAATACATAGTGTGGACATCTGCACAAAGAAGCCCACGTAATGTAGGGTTTGGTGGCGTTGTGTGGACCCGCACACGTGCACATAATGTTTTCCCTCTCGGGAAAACAGTTTCAGAGGCATTTTGGGGTCAAGGTTATCCGTGGCCAAATAAAGTGGAACAGTCCTTGAAATCATCATCAAAAATCCAGCTCGAAGGAGTTATCCTTGTGGGAGAAGAAGGATCATTTTCCTCAAGTTTTCTCAACCACAGGAGAACAAAGGAATGTCCACACTTTGTATGTACATGTATATAGGTATGGATGAGTCAGCGTACGGCTGGGCTGATAGAGGCCACCTCCGATTCGCGAGCGCGTGTTTTGATGTGTTTGAATGACCCAAGACCCGCATGAGTTTGTACATGTGTGCATGTGCGTATCTTGTGGAAATACCCAACGTGATATCAAATTTGCAAACATTCCGTTCACACAACTTTACAATGTTTACAAACAGAGATTGTAGAGATTTATGGGGAAAAATTAAGGTCGCTCACATGGCTTCATGTCTGGGAATTGCACGTACATTTTGGCATGAAGGGGCCATCGTACTTGTAGGCTAAAGTTTTCTACAAGTACAGTTCTTCTGTCAAATAAATACCAGCTTTCAAGATGTATTTTTGCGTTTGGAAGATGTTAATTATATATATATAACGGTTTTGCCCGTACCCAACGTATGTTAATAAGCACTGTATGCTCAGTGCTGTCCGAGAGCTTGCGCTAGC